>VWZZ01004507.1:2458507-2490320 GCA_013399095.1 Psophia crepitans
TTTTTTTTTTCGAGTTGTCAAGTGTCACAGGTCTGTGCTTCCCTGGAGCAGCAACTGGTGCTGACTCAGTCGTATAGTTGCTGAAAGTGTTTGGGACCTGCTGGTGCGATGGACTGGTGGCCGGTCTCCTTCACAAACCAGAAGGGAATGCTGTGTGCTGCTGCTCTCGTGGATGGCGTTAAGATTTGTGCTTCTGATTCTCAAAGAGCTCTTTTTGCTGAACAACCTTTCTAACCACGGCTGCCATTTATGAGAAAGCCGTTAGGAAGCTATCAGCAGTGCGAGAGGCGTAGAACGCGTTCAATCTGGGTGTCATCCGCATCTGTGCAGATGTGCAGCTGTCTGCATGGAAAAAAAACCCTGAAAAACTGGTGTCCCAGATCCTGACTTTAAAGCTGCCAATCTCATTTTCCAGCTATTCTTCTCTTTGTGATTGCAGTGGGGGTTTTTTTCACTTTGTTCTCATTGTTAGAAATCTCTGTGTGTGTGAACGTGTTATTCATTGTTTGGTACGTGTATATGTGTGCGCAGACACATGTGTGTATAAATATAGGTACACGTGAGACTTAATATTAGTACTCTGTAACCTGCTTTGTGGGCATACTTATTCTTGTTTAAGAGCAATTTATTTCACTTCTGTCCCTTGGAGATAGGATTAAATTAATTCCCCCAAAATAAATTATTCCTTTGTACAGATACACTTTCACAGCGGAGTTTAAAGCTCATTGTAGCTGCAGAGCTCATCAGGTGAAATTTATTGATGGCCTTGTCTAGAGGGTAGCTTTAATCTTTTGTTCTTTTCCTCTGTGGTAACATTTTCCTGGCATGTCTGGAAACACCTTCTGCAATTGTTATTTCTGGTGACGAATGTTTAGCAGGCTGCTCTGCATTATCTATTAATAACCCTGCTGAAAGTTAAGAATTTCCAAACTAGATAAAGCAGAGATGGATTGGTCTTAACTTGGGTAGTTATTTCTCCTTTATAAATGCCTTCAGATCGGCATTTCTGTTAGTACTGCATTGGGGGCAGGGAGGGTCACTATCACCGGGTTGGTATCTTCTGTTTAAATTACCTGACATGGGCACATTCGTTTTATTTGGACTTAATTCTTCAGATCTTGCGTGCTTTCGCTACTGTGTGCAGTCTGTTAATATTAACTTTCCTTCTGTAAGGAATCTGATACTCTCGTATTGAACTTCTGTAATGCAACATTGGAGATCTTGTTATAGGAATGGCAAGCCAGCGCTTTGGAGTAGAACTCTGCGCTTACTTTAATTAGCTAATTACTGGTATTGGTTGTTACACAAATGTGGTGAAGAACTGGGATTTTTTGCGTTTGTGTACGTCTGATAAGACACTGTGAGGAGTGGAGTCCACATTAGAAATTTGAAAGTGTGTATTTAAGCTGTAAAAACCAGTTGGCTTTTGTGCTCAGCTGTGTTTCAGAAACAACTTTTCTATTAAGAACAGAACTGTTGAGTAGATAGCAACACTTTGCTCAGTTAAGTTCCTGCTTTCCAGGAGGTAACTGTTCTGGCAGATGTTTTAATTGGCTTTTTTCCTTCCCCACTTTGCAGTATGTTATATAAAAACACTTGTTTACTTGGAGGGGAAGGAGGAGCTTTTGCACTTAGGTTCATACTGTAAAGAGCATAATAAAAAACAAATGGGGATGTCTAGAATGGATGTCCCTCAGCCTGGGGTTTCTGAAACGAGGTGGGTGTTCAGGCAGGGTTTTCTGGCAACATGGTTGGCAGGAAGCATGGCCAGCTGGAAAACCTTCACCTTGGTATCGTAGTAAGAGGAAAGATTGCAAAGCACTGAAAGCTTTTTGTAAGTATTCCTTGATAGGAATTCAACAGGCAGCTGCTGTGTTTCAAGAAGAATGTTGAGGACAAGTGCAAGTAGTGTATGAAACTAGTGAAGGTTTCTATTTAATGCTTTTCTGTTGAAGTCAGTTTCTGGTTGTCTTTCCCATTTTAACAAAACATAATTTTCAAGCAAATTTACAAAGTCTTAACTTGAGATATGGCTATGAAATGTATGGATATGGGGGGAGAAATCAAGAGACTCTGTTGACTGCTACTTTAGGCCCTCTGAAAGAGGGACCTGGATTGTACGTCGGATTGTTGGATTTTGCAGGAATGAGTAGAGAGATTTTTCCTTAGGGTAAGTTGTCCTGATGTCTGATAAAGTCTGTATTGATCATGCTGTGGTGCCGGCCAGTATGCTTTTTATTGGGATTTTTTAGTTACAAATCTTTATGAAATACATCTAGTTATGCAGTGTTCACTCAGTATGTATTTTTGCTAACCAGAAACCAGAAGTGTTTTATATTTGAGCTTCTCTAGCTATTCAAATTTTGGCATGATTACAAACATCTGACTTTTCTGGCTTCCCATTTTATTACTCTTACTGACAAGATCCTGAATCTTAAAAAGAAAAGAAGAGCAACTGAAAATTGCACAGCTTTTCTCTGTCTTCTCTAAACAGAAGGGAAACAATTGCCATGGGTACTTCACTATACATGATATAAACCATAGTTTTTGTGTATTATTAGAAAACATTTTACAAAGCATTTGATGCTGACCTGCACGACATCATTGTCTCTAAATTGGAGAGACATGGATTTGATGGATAGACCAGTTGGTGGATAAGGAATTGGCTGGATGTTCACACTCAGAGAGTCGTGGTCAACGGCTCAATGTCCAAGTGGAGACCAGTGACCGATGCCATTCCTCAGGGTCGGGATTGGGACCGGCACTATTTAACATCTTTGTCAACAACATGGACATTGGGATCGAGGACACCCTCAGCAAGTTTGCTGGTGACACTGAGCTGAGTGGTGCAGTTGACACTGGAGGGAAGGGATGGCGTCCAGAGGGACCTGGACAGGCTGGAGAGGTGGGCCCATGAGAACCTCATTAAATTCAATAAGGCCAAGTGCAAGGTCCTGCACGTGGGTCGGAGCAGTCCCAAGCACAACTACAGGTTAGGTGGAGAATGGATGGAGAGCAGCCCTGAGGAGAACTTGGGGGTGTTGGGGGACGAGAAGCTCAACGTCACCCAGCAATGTGTGCTGGCAGCCCAGAAAGCCACCCATGTCCTGGACTGCATCCCCAGCAGGATAAGGGAGGGGATTCTGCCCCTCTGCCTGGCTCTGCTGAGACCCCCCTGCAGTTCAGCATCCACCTCGGGGGTCCCCAGGACAAGAAGCACATGGAGCTGCTGGAGCGAGTCCAGAGGAGGCCACAGAGATGATCCGAGGGCTGGAGCATTTCTGCTCTGAAAACAGGCTGAGAGAGTTGGACTTGTTCAACCTGGAGAAGAGAAGGCTGTGGGGAGACTGTAGAGCACCTTCCAGTCCCTGCAGGGGCTCCAGGAAAGCTGGAGAGGGACTGGTTCCAGGGCAGGGAGGGCCAGACCAGGGGGAATGGCCTGAAGCTGCAGGAGGGGAGCTGGAGCTGAGCTGGGAGGCAGCAATCCTTCCCTGGGAAGGTGCTGAGGCCCTGGCACAGGGTGCCCAGAGAAGCTGTGGCTGCCCCTGGCTCCCTGGCAGTGCCCAAGGCCAGGTTGGATGGGGCTTTGGGCAGCCTGGGCTGGTGGGGGGGGTCCCTGCCCGTGGCAGGGGGGTGGGACTGGATGGGCTTTAAGGTCCCTTCCCACCCAAACCAGTCTGGGATTCTATGAAAACAAGATGTCATGTGTTGCTAAAGCTTCACTGAGCTGAACTGGAAAAGTGCTGGAGAACAGCTCTGGTTTTGTCAGCTTCCCTCCTCCCCACATTGTTAAGGGGTGATAAAATTGAAAAATCCTTGTTTCTGATAAGTTTGCTGAACTTCCTGTGTACCAAATTCCCAACTGCTATTGTTTGGAGTTCTTGCTGGCAGAGCTGGAATACTTCTGTGCCTGTCCTTTCCACTCTGAAATATAGCTGTAACTCTGATACTGTGCCAAAGTCCTCCTAATGCTAAAGGAATAACGTTAATTAATAAGCGAGGAGAGCTGATTTGTCTTTTATATTCTTAAATGCAGTTTTACTGTTATGCAGCATTCATTTAGAAGAGAGAATATTTGTGATGAAAACTCAGTTGCCTTTCTCAAAATAAGTAACGCTCCTGTCCTACACAATGTTTTCTTTCTTAAAACAAAAATGGTTTGTGTTCTGTTATGGAGAATAACATCTGATGAATTCTTTCTTGAGATGCTTGCTTCTCATCTTACCTGTAAAAAGGTTCATCCACCTCGAGCAACAGTGCAACAGAGCTAAAGATTATCTCTAACAGAATTAGATAATAATTTCTCAACTCTTTGTAATTAAATTGAGCTCACCATCATGCTTGCAGGTTCTATTGTAGACTGACTGCTGCTGTATCTTGTCTATGGTGGATACTTCCCCTTAAAATGGATTTTTGGACATGTGGACAGGACTGAACTGTGTTTAATTACTGCTGGAGCTATTTGTTAGCATGGGTGTTAAATGATGTGTGTTGTTACCGCACAGCGTTGAATTCTGGACTTGGATTTAGAAACAGAGTGTTAAGTGTGAATTTCTTATGCATTCTGGAGAGGAGAGAGGTATTTTCCACTTCAGGTTCTTTGAGTCATTTTGTTTCTGAAATAAAAATTGTTTAAGTGCTACATGTATTGTGAGAAAAGAAACTGACTTATCTGTTTTGCCTTAACAGGGTGGAAGAAGGAATCTGTCCGCGGCATCCACTGCTAGCGTGTCATCTAGCATCTGACCCTGCTGGAAGGCCATCATGCAGCAGCCTCCACAGACTGTTCCAGCAGGAGCGGCAGCTCCACCTCCTGCAGGCATTGCTCGGAACATGTACTGGAGAAACAGCTCGATCAGTAAACGAGCAAATGCAACAGCTGCCCCAGTGCAGCCCGTGACAGACCCTTTTGCATTTGGCAGACAAACTCCACAGGGTTCCCCTTTAGATAATCCATCCAAGGGCAATGCATTGGTTATGCAAAGTTCTTCCCCAGCGGTGTTCCCGCAGCCAGCCGTTATGCATACTTCTCCGTCACACGCAGGGGACAATCCTCATGGACCGCATACATCTTTATCAGCTCCTGTATCTCAACCAGGAATAAATACCAGTATGTTTTCTAATGTTCCAGTTCCTTCATCGTCCCCAGCATATGTTATAAATAGTACTGCAGAAGCGCATCCAAATGCAGATCCTGGACTCCGTGGGCCTGCAGTACCATTGCATTATAACACAGGAGTAGCAGTTGAAAATTCTTTCAACATGCATCCTGGAATGGCATCTGCATCAAACCAACTGGGAGGTAGACCAGATGTCAGTAGAGATCCGAGTGATGTTCCTTCCGGACCCAATGCAACAGCGCTTTTCCGTCCACCTCCTCAGCAGCCTGTGTCTCAGTGGAGGCCTGTTCAAGGTAACCTGCAGTCTCCAGTTCGAAATTTTGTGCCCTATCCTGAGCCGTCTTCTCAGATTGATGTTCATAACATTTCTCAGTCTTCTGTTAGCACTTCTCATCCTCCTGCACAGGCAAATTTACAGCAGGGTTTCATACACCAAGGTATTCCACAAAACATGCAAGCACCTTTATCAGCTGGTTTTGAAAAGAATGGGAAAAATGGCTCTGCAAATAGCAGTCATCACATGAACAGCATCCAGCCTGGAAACCTGTTTAGGCAGAACACAGAAATGGCTAACGCTTGGTTAAGTCAACCATACCAGGAACAGTTTTACCCACAGCCACCATTGCAAGACTCCAGTTTTGTCATTCCTACAGCTCAGGAAAATAACCCCAAAACCCAGTCTCCAGACATGTCTGAAACATCAAATAGAGCTATTCCTACGGGTCGAGATTCAGGAACTCTCTCCATGTTTTTCAAAGGGGATGAGGCAGAAAATGAAGAAATACTTTCATCTGAAAAGAATTACTTAGTTGAGAAAACAGAGTTTGATGCTTGTCAGCCAAACTTGCCATCCTTGTATCAGCAGCGGGTTGCAACTAATGTTCTCTCTCAGGCACAGATAGGTACAGGTTCAGCCAGTGAGGTGGTGCAAAAAGGATCGGATGTCCAGTACTTTCCTAAAATTGTAAGTCAGCAGGAGACCCAGGCTGCTAAGCACTCCGTGTTTGTTGGTGATGACAAGGCACGTATAGGTGATGCGTCTGGGAACGGTGGGTCACAGTATGAAAATGTTGAGAACCTGGAGTGCATTCAGAATCAAGAAGTGCTGCCAAGTGAACCACAGAACATCAGTGCTTCATCCCCTGCTGCTGGTCCCGATCTGTACAGATATGGATCCTTTCCAGGTCAGATGCTTCCAAAGAATTCTGTTGTGAGCCATGCTGAAGGAGGACCAAATTTGGAAGCACCTGATTCATTACCTCATCCTGTCCGACCAGATAGCGTATCTTCAAACTATAGCAACATAAGCCACAGGAGTGCTTCTAGCTCAGCAAGACCTCAAGAGCAAGTCGGTACGTTTATTCAGCAAGAAAGCGGGAAGCCTGATGAAGAATCTTCTGCTAGCTTCTTTAAACAGATTGACTCCTCTCCTTTGGAAGGTGATTCAAGTGAGCCAAACCTGAGCAAGAACTACCATGGTAGTCTTTCCCAGCCTCCGACTCCAAGTCCTCCTAAGCCTACAGGAGTGTTCCAAACAAGTGCAAATAGTTCCTTTGAACCTGTGAGGTCCCATGGAGTTGGTATAAAACCTGCAGAGATTGACCAAGCAAAGATGGTGGTTGAGTTAAGAGAGAACCACTCAAACCAAAAGAGTATCAAGAAGAATACTGTGCCGGCTGCGTCCCCAGGCAATCTGGAACAGCCACCAGATAATCTGGAAACTATTTTCATGCCTCAGGTACACCCACTGCCTCTTGCAGTCCCTGGTGAAGCTGGAAATATGTTCCACTCCGGACCTGTTATGGAAAACATACAATCAGTATCTGAGAGAAGGTCCTCAACAAGAGCTCAGGGAACAGTTAAGAAGTGTGATAGCCCAGCAACAACTTTGTGGGCTCATAATGAGTTACCTAATTTTGGGGGGAATGTTCTTCTAGCTCCTGCTGCTCCTGCAGTGTACGTACCTGCTAAGCAAACTGTAGAAGTCATTCAGCCACCAGAAGAAGGCCTGTCTAATCAGCAGCCAAGTAAACCAGGCACTATTGCTGTGCAGCTTCCCCAGGATGGAAATATAACTTCTGAAAATCTTGAGAATCCTCCCAAAATGGGAGAAGAGGAGGCACTTCAGTCTCAGGCAAGTTCTGGTTATGCAAGTTTGTTGTCTTCTCCACCTACAGAGTCTTTGCAACATCAGCCTATCCTGATTGCTCAGCCTAATCAAAGCTATAACTTGGCTCAGCCAATTAATTTTTCTATTTCTCTGTCTAATCAGCTAAGCAGCAATGAAAACAATCAACCAATGAAGGACTCCGGGGTTGGGGACAAGCCTGCGATGGGTCCCCAAACTTCACATGCTGGTGGGATCATTTCTGGGGACAACGTACCATTATCTGTGATGCAAGTTGGATCTCTATTAGTTAATTCATTTCCAAATACTAATCTGTTAAAACATAATTTATTACAAAACCCTGTTAATTCCTCTGATACTGCTTCTAATCAGCCTGCAAACTTGCTTATGAAAACTCCGCTTAATTTGGCTCCAGAAGGGCAAAAGAATGTCAATATGGAAAGTTTTGTTCCTGAATTTGCTAGCAAACCAGGGTCTAACTCATCTGTTTCTCCTGGGACAAATCTCCCCAGTGGAAGTGCAAGCGCACAAGTCCCCCCTGTTAATTCTGTAGTACAAGCTAATAATTCTACAAGCCATTCAAATAGCAAAGAAGAATCTGCCGGAGTGCTCGACTTCACGGTATCACGGACGCTGGAGAAAAGCAGTGCAAGTAATTCTGTGCAAGTGCATAATCAGTCACTCTCTGGTGGTCCAGTATATCCTCAACAGTCAGCTGGTCAGGTGGGTCCTGAGATGCATGACAAACAACATTTCTATCAACAGGTGACAAAAGATGTACAGCATGAGGCTGTGTCAGACAGAGCTGTACAGGGAGCCTTGCCATCTCAACCACAAATGCAAGCAGCTCAAATGCAGCAACCAGCCTCTTCTGGGCAGTCCTCAGTTCCTTCAAACTACCAGATTGCTGCAGGGACTAAAGTCACACAGGCATCGCAACAGCGTGAGAGCCAGGTGCTGAGTAACCATCCACAGCCTGTGGGTCCCCAAGAGGCGAGTCCAGCCCAGCCGGCAGCGAGGTACGATCAGACGAGTCCTGATAAGCAGCCAGTGTCTGGACAGCCATCGGGTGCTCCGACTTCCACAGCCCCTTCTACCACCACCCATCAGTCAGTCATGCCAAATGTGCAACAAGACCTGCAGCGTCCACCCCTGCCTCAGACTCCTCAGGATGCCTTTGGTCCACCCCAGAATCCTTACTACTACTATAGACATCCCTATGATGCTTACCAGCCTCCATATCCGCCACCTTATCCTGCAGACCCCAGAACAGCAGCTCATCTGTATTACATGGTAAACTTCTGTTTTTCCCTTCCTCCTCCCTCAGTACGTGTTAATAATTTTCATCTGAACTACGAGTGTAGGCAGTTTTGTCATGGTCAACATTCAGTGTAGCATTCAGGTTAAGTATTTAATTGTAGGAAAAATCCAGATGGCGGTAACAAAACTTACATTACAAAGATTATAAAAACTTAAAGTAGTTGCTAATACCGATTCCAGTTGGCACAGATGTCAGCTGATAGCAATTTATTTGGTTCTTTGGAAAAGGTGGCAGTTATAACTGTCTTAGCTGCCCAGGTGTTCAAATTTGGTTCCCATCTGCTGCCTGAGTTATTGAGAGTTTAGCAGACTGGCCAGCATAGTGGTCGAACAGCCTTTAGTCCAGGCATAAGGTGTTTTTTTTTTTCTTAAGTTTAGGATAAAAATAGACTTGACTATAAGTTGCCACACCAGGTATTGAAAGCTGTACTGTAGTCTGCTGATTTGCATCTCTTCAGGTGTCACAGTTGTGGGGTGTATGGTGATTCCTTTTTAAAGGTTTATTCTTGGAGGTGGGAGGCCTCTTACCTTCCATGTCAATCTCTTTTCTAGGAGGACAGCTACGGACAGTACGACCCACGGTACAGACACTATGACAGCACCAGCACTGCGTATATGGAGCTTGGGAGTTACCGGTACTCGGAGCCTGAACGCCCTAGTTCCAGAGCTAGTCACTGCTCTGACAGGCCTTCTTCTAGGTATGCAATTCCTGAATTGACTAAAGATCTGGTGTACCCTGAGGTGGTGAGTGTGATGCCTGTTGAAGTGTTGTAGCATCAACTGCAGTGAGGAAGTTCAAAAACTCATTGTGTGCTGCCATAGGAATGGATGGTATCAAATGCCACATCTGAAAAGGATACGACTCTGCAGTCTTTTCATTTGCTAAAGCCTTATTACTCCTTTCATTCAGTTCTTTGCTTGGTTGTGGGCGTTTCTGCCAGGAAGAAAATCACTGCCATGGACTTGGTGCTGAGCCTGGCTCTTTTACATGCGTGGTGTGAAGGAGCAGCATAGGCCGTGGGTTTCTTAGTCAATACTCATTTCGTTTCTGGCTGCTACTTAAGCAGTGGCCCCTAGTTCTGTTAATAAGTGGCACTTTTGCGCATTGGTCTGGGATTTGCCTTGCAAGCATAGGAGTACGTGTGGCCTACTGTGACAGGTTGATTTATCTGATGGTTACTTCAACTGCATGATAAGCTTGCTCACTAAAACTCCCAAACTGTGCTCCATGTAGCAGAGGTGCTGTGTGGGCGTGTTTCACCCACTGATTTCACTACAGGTTTTGATGCAGGTTGCACATGAATTAGGAAAAATTAAAAGTTTGGTCTGTCTGATTATATGAAATGAAAAAATTGAGAGAGGGAAATGATATGTTCAGATGCTACCTGCAAATATTGAATAAAAAGCAGAAATTAAGTATCAGGTGGTAGGCAGAAATGCAGTTTTTAGTGTTTCTCAAGCAAGAAGCAGCATATTACCTTCCAGGAATTACTGTTTTCTGATGATTATTGCATAAGTGATTTGTATGAACTTCATAAATAATGACAAAATGTTATTGCTTACTACCTCCAAAAGATTATAGGAGGGGTGTGTTGGCCTTGAGGAGTACAACACAATGGTTGTAGCTGCATGTGATAACTTTTATCATCTTAAGTGAATCTAAGTGCACTGTGAGATCTTGTAATGAGATAATAACCACAAGTAGCACTTCCTGCTGTGTACTCTTCTGATGTACTATTTTTATAAGAGGTTGAAATTCCTGTAGGTGGCACTGGGCAGATCAAAGCCTGTTACAAGCAGCTCTCTCAGTGTTGGTGTGACATGACAGTGCAGTTGGATGTGGACTGTGGTGTGGTACTGCAGGGCAGTAAGGCCTAAGAGTGGCAAAGTCAGTGTGATAGCACATCTGAAACTTGCCCTTAATGTACTGGTGTTGATGATGCAGCTTTGTGAACTCTGTTTGGGGAAGGGAGGGGAGTAACATCTTTCTGAAGGAGACTGAGAAGATTGGTTGGGTGGATAAACCTGATCTGATAAGATCGAATCTCCTCCTCTGCAGAGGTAGGTGCTGTGTTAGCAAATTTCCCGTGGATTCCAGGGAGGAGCTTCACTTGACTTGCTTGGCCACCTTGGAGTTTGCACTATCGGCTGTATGATCAGTTGTAGAGGAGCATGAATGTTCCCATCTTTCCACATGGGCATTAACTGTCTTCATCTCCTCTGTGTGTATGTATACATATGTGTGTTTGTGAGTGTGTACACAAGTGTAGATATAAACATATGTATGTGCATATGTGCGTACATACATATACACAGACACTGCATTTTTCATCTAACATTCATCTAGCTTTTTTCAGAAATTGTGGGATGTTGTCCTAAAAATGGCATATAATAAAGGCCACATCTTTCTCTTTCCAACAGAAGTATTCTAATTATCTTTTGCATATGCACTGACTCTGATGTGTTTGTTTTAGTTGGGGTCTTGTGCTTGTTCTGTTCATTTGAACAATCAGTATTTTAACATGGGCTCTGTCAAAGAGTATTTTCTTCTATTCAGTCGTCTATTCGCTCAGATGAAAAACAAGGCTTTGCTACACGCTACTGTCCAGCCAAGCCCATTGAGAAGGGTAATAACTTAGAAGGTGCCTGGAATTAGTTGTGCTGCGTTCCAGTTGTATCTCAATGCTACCTTACTTATTCGCAGTATTAAATGTAATTAAATGAGAGGATGTGCTAACATTCAAAACGTTGCTGCATCTACTGAAAAGCTGAGATTGAGAAACAGACTGAGTGCAGAATGAAAATAAAGCTCTGGGGTGACAGTGGTGCTGGCCCTGGCCAGCCACAGATTGGCATCAGCTCCAGGTTGAACAGGGTGATCAATATTGAGGTTTTTGGCCAGCTACCCAAAGAAAGGTATAGCACGTTCTGGTCTTGTTTCTGATTGTGTTTAACGCTGGTGACAGATGCCACAGCAGCAGCCCTGGAGGCTGAAACCCTCTGTTCACAATTATCTAAAGAGTGCTAGTTCATGTCCTGACTAATTTTCTTGACCTCTTCTCCAGACCATAGTCCTCCCTTCATCACCATAAGATGTATTACAAAATGCTGTTAAAGTTGAGGGAGCAATTATTTCATTACTTGTTAAGTTACTGACTTCTCTGTTGAGACAGTTCAAAGGATGATAATTATAGCAGTAGTTTTTGTGATTAATTGTCTGTAAGTAATTAAACTTATCACCAAAGCAGTTTACAAAAATCACTAAATAACTGTATAGTAAGGGTTGCCAGTCCTTGGTGATGTTTTGGTTTGTAAAGTCTTAATTTTATGATTCCTTGATTTCCTGTAAATGTATTGTTTTAAATATGAAACTCTACCTAATCAGCTGTGGCATATAGTTCTTCGTATCTCATGCTGACTTTAGAGAAGATTGAAGGAGGAATAGTAACTTTTTGTACCTGTGCCCTTTGTTTCAGGCAAGGGTATACTGAAGATTATTATGCAAAAAGTGGATGGAGTGATTATTATCCAGACTATTACCCAAACTCATATGATTATGGAGGTAAGGTGTCAACATGAACTCTGAATTTTTCTGTAGAAAATTGCAAGTTTAAACAAAAATTTATGGGGAAGAGGAACTTATGATCAGAGAATTATTATATTTTTCCATGTTAATAAAACTGATACCTTTCTACAACCAGTAAGAACAGAATTCTACTTGCTGAAAATTGATCTTTTGGCTTACTTCAGTTCTTAATACCATGCCATCCTTCCTGTGTGTTTTTTATTCAATAGAAGTAGTAAATAGAAAATAGGTTTTTTCCCTCACTACCGGCCTTCAATTTGTCTTTTCATTGTGAAAGTACACCATTTTAAGTCTACAGAATGTTTTTTCAATGTGTTGCAAGCCTGTAATTCACTGGGGTGTATCGTTGGTGTGTAACCTGCAGGCAGACTTCTAAAGTAAATTTTGGATGGGTGTAAACAGAGATTGACTCATGTCTAGAATCTGGTTTTGTCCATAATTATCTGAATGCTCACAGAGACATACTGGCGTTGGTAATCTGAAGATAATTGCTGGGGTAGTGCCTGGGAGGATTGTAAGCAACATCTGTCCACATCCTGAGACATTTAGCGTGAAGCTCTGAAGACTGATCACAAAGATTCTGTTAATACTTGTTGCATTATTATCACCTTATGATTGAGTTTTAAAGTTGTTAGAAAAAAATCTTTCTGATGGCAAACACTGTCCCATCCAAGAGTATCTAGCTATAATCGCCATGTTTCTCTGAAAGGTGGGAAATAGATTTTTTGAGTTGCTTTCTTTTCATTTGTTTTTTCAACTAAAAATGAGTGGACCTATTTACATAGCTTTAAGTACATTGTTTTGGGTTTGCTATATGCTTCGGGATGAAATCAGCATGTAATTAAAGAGAAAGGAGTAGAAGCAGGTTATAGGCCATGGCTTCCAATGCCTAAACCATTTCTTTCTATTTTCCAAAGATCCAAGTCGTTGGGAACGTTACTCATCAGCATACGACCCCAGATACAGAGATCCGAGGAGTTACTGGTGTGATGCTGAACACAACCCTTACCAGAAGAGAGAGACATATCCATATGGCAACAGGTTTGTCCATTCAGTCCGTGTTCTCTCAATGTTCTTTCCAGATCTGGGGCAGCATGGGGCCTTGGTGCTGCTGATGATCAGAGGACGTATGTGTGTCTGAGTGGAGCTGGAGAAGTTGGTATTGGTTTCTTCAGGCCTCAGTCCCCTGTTATCAAATGTGTCACCAGAAAATGAAGTTAGGGCAGTAAGCGTTAAGGCAAGGTTGAGGCTTTGCTTCTGTGCTAACAGAAATACTGTGGTGGTGTTTGTGGGTTTTTTTCTACTGAAAAAAAACTGAGTCTGCCCCAAAACCTTCAAACTTATGAACTGTTGTGATCCCTGTATCAGGCATCAGAATTTCAGGGTATCGTGCTGCTTTATAAATAAAGTCCTCTCAGTATTCTCTAGGAACACAGATGCGTCCTGTAACAGACTGTAAAATGCAGTATTACACATATTTCAGATATATGTTGCTAGTTCTTTCTGTAGCTTTAACGTAGGTCATTGAGGAAAAACAGATGAGCTGTCACATCACTCTCAAGGAAAGGGTTTAAGGCAGTAGGACTTATTTTCAGATAGGGTGAACATTCGGTGGATTTTCCTAGAACAGACTCCAAATATGATGTTGATTTTGATCTTGAATGTTCTGGATGAACTCCTTGAAGAAATGTCAGTTTGTTTACTGTAAAAAAAAAACCTCAGTCTGGGAAATAATCTAGAAGCCTTTCTGAAGTTAGGTGCAGTTTTCTTGACAGGCATGCAGTGACGTCACTTTCCCCAGGGATATGGATATCGTTCATCTTCGCTTTCTATGTTTCTTTGTTCTTCAGACATGACCGATATGAAGATAACTGGAGATACGATCCTCGTTTTACTGGAAGTTTTGATGATGAATCCGAACCCCATAGAGATCCTTATGGTGATGAGTTTGATAGACGCAGTGTGCACAGTGAGCATTCTGGTCATAGTCTCCGTAGCTCCCGCAGTGTTCACAGTCACCAGAGTAGTTTCAGCTCTCGTTCTCAACAAGTGAGTTTCAAATGGTCACACCAAGTATTCTTTCAGCTGAGTTGGGCCTTTCTCTGTCAGGGGTGGGTGAAGCATTAGAAATAGGGAAATATTTCTGGGTTTAGCTTGGGGAATAGGTATTTTGAAAACTTTTATTCTGTAAGTTAAGGCTGTTTTGTAATATAGCGTTGAACTTAATATTTATCACAGTTGTCAAGAGAACTTTAACTAAAATCAGCATTCAGCTGTACAAGTTGCCACACACAGAGAAATGGAAAATTTCCTCTACTGAATCCATTTGCTGTTTGTGAGAACTTTGCCCTTACTGTGCTTGGCTGTAGTTGATAATGTGTCTGGCTTTGTGTTACATCGTTTTTCTCATCGCAAGCATGAATGCTATTACTGAACTTGGGATCCATTAAAAGACTAACTACATATTTGTATAATGCTATTTTGACTTTAAAAGCAGAACCCAAATCTAACTGATTACTCATCTACTTATGCCATAAGTACAAATACCTGAAAAACACACAGAATATTTGGGTAATTTTTAAGCTGCAGGCTTTGCTGGTGGAAGGTGTCATTTTAGCTGTATTCTCATGTGTTGGTTCATTGTGTTTCTTGAAAGTTTAGCTGGTTTTCCAGTCTGAACTTGAATTCATTTAGTAATATTGGATTAGAGATCATTTAGGCATTAATCTTCAGGCACCTGAGGTCACTTAGGCATTCATCAGGTTTAATCAGTTGAGATTTTCTGTCAGAGTGTTACAGCAGAGGTGAACATTGGTTCTGATCCATAGTGGCTGATACAGCAACGCTTGAACCTGTAACTCGTTCTGTAATGTTGTTCTTCAGAAGCATGTAGACATTCTGTCAAGAGAGAACAGATTAAATGGTAGTGAAAACACTGAGGGAGAACACTGAGATTTTTTTTTTATCTCCTATAGTCTATTGCTGCAGGTGTCTCGCAGGGTAGCTTCCTCAGATGCAGTGATGTAGTAAGCCTGGTTTACGAACAGTATAAGGAATTGAAGCTGGGGAGGGGGAATGCTTACCGTCTCGAGTCATGCTTGTGGTAGTGCTTGCTTTGTGTAACTTCACGCTCTCTGCTAACAATTACTAATATGATCTGTTTAGAGCCAGCTGTATAGAAGTAATCATGATCTAACGGCTAATACATATGAAACTACTGCGCAGGCAGTGTCGCTCCACACAGACTATCCATATGGCGGATATGCTGCTAACTTTGATGGACAACAGCCTTTTACAGATTATGGCTACCCGACTGAAGCTGGATGGTCAGCTGTAGAACAAGGTATTGGCACCACTGGGGAAGGAGGAGGGAAGATGCTGTGCTTGTGAGGTCTATCAGTAGCCATTTGCACTTCTGTTAGTATTTGTAGTGTGTGATGCCTTTCATGTATTCATTGAGCCTGTTAACAGGAAAAAAAATGCTGGTTTACAGTGTATGTACACATGAGCAATGTTTTGGTTCCTTTTCAGTGTAAGGATAACTTGCTGAAACCTGGGTATATTGCAGAACAGCAGTAGCTAGACAGTGTTTGCTATTAAATACTGCATGCTTCCATTTGTAAATGTCTTTTTAGATAGATTCTTAACTACACTGCTCGTGCTTCCTGGGGAATGATTAAAAGTTTAACTTAAACTTCAGATCTTTCCATAATTTTTTCTTACCCTTTTGGTGTGGAACAAAACACTCTCTGGAAAAGCTTTCCCGGAGTATGTTGAAGCATATCATTAGCTCTTTGAAGATGCATCATACATTTGTACAGAAGTCACAGAACTGTGTCCAATACAAACAATCAAAGCCCCTGCATTGAAAAAATAAGTGGATTTTAAAGTTCTGTAGTCTAGTTTTGTTCTTGTTGTTGCAAATCTTCAGAAGATCTTTGGGGCTGTAATGAAACTGATTAATTGTTGCTTGTAAAGTTTAGTTAAATTGAATGTCAGGGTTCTTTCCACTAGTACTGCAGGATTGCTGAATTAGATATATACCAGCAAGTTGACTTAGGTGCAAGACAGATTGCTTGTTCTTATTTTATCTTTTCTTCCCATTTCAGCACCTTTAAGGCCATCGACACCTGAGAAATTTTCAGTGCCTCATATCTGTGCTAGGTTTGGTCCTGGAGGCTTCTTAATAAAAGCGCTGCCAAACCTGCCTTCAGAAGGACAGCCAGCTCTGGTTGAAATACACAGTATGGAGGTAAAGTTGAAAAGAAGAAAGAGAGGTGGTGAAGTATAGGTCTGTCTTTTGGAGTAGAGAACTTGGATCTATAGCTTCTTGACTTCTTTTTTTATAGGTCAAAGCATATTTCTTTATATTTATCTGTTTGTGCTGTAATCATAAGTAAAACAGTAGCCTTAAAAATTCTTATAGTCTCAGAGATGATGTGGTCATGATCAGATCATCCAGCTCCTTATAATTCTGTTCTGGTAAAACCCTTGCATCCAAGGGCTGGAGTTGTGTTAGTTTGTGTCTAATGTATTGCTGTTCATAGGGACAGCATTGGCCTCGTACGTTCTCTGCAGGGCTAAGGGCTGCTTGTCATCCCAGTGGGCTGGAGATTAAATGTCATGGGTATATTTTCATTCTTCTCCTGCTGCTACAAAAAAATGCAGTGCTTGAGTCATGTAAAATATATGGAAGGATGGGCTTATGCGGTGAAGGTAGAAGTCATGGGTAAAATATCACTAGAAGGGAGTAGAATTGTACACAAGTACTAGGACAGCATCAGGAAAACTATTGGACTTGGCAGTGTTGGACTCAATGATCTTAACGGTCTTTTCCAATATAAGTGATTCTACGATCCCATTCTGTGATTAAGGAGATGTGAGGAAGAATTTTATGTTTTGCTGCAGAATGCCTTCCACGTAAAGTACATTTCATAATTTATTATCCCCGTGCAGATTGCAAATCACCATTGGTATTTGGTTTAGCAGCAATATGCTTGATTACACTGTGGGTTATGTTCAGGAATTTTTATTCTTAAAAAGCAAAGTTCATAGTTACAAGAATTTCTTACGGTTTATATTTGTGTTTTAGACTATGTTACAACATTCTCCAGAGCAAGAAGAGATGAGAGCGTTTCCTGGTCCTCTTGCTAAGTATGTTCTTACAGGTTTCAGAAATAACTTCCATGCATTCAGAATTCATTTCTTCATTGAACTTCTAATTGTCTGCAAATTACAGGATTTAAACTGACTTAAATATTTGTGTCTTTTCACTTGCTTTTAAATAGTACATGAGCCTTAAATTTATTTCTCATAATAATCACAATAATGATTCAAATGTTTACATTTGTTTCATGAAAAACTTTTTTCTTATTTTTTTTTTTTTTTTTTTTTTTTTTTTTTTTCCAGGGATGATACCCATAAAGTGGATGTTATTAATTTTGCACAAAATAAAGCTACACAGTGCTTTAAGAATGAAAGTTTAATTGACAAAGAATCTGCAAGTCTGCTTTGGGACTTTATTGTACTGTTGTGCAGGCAGAATGGGGTATGTCTCACTGCTTGAGGTTGTATCTATCAAAAAATATTTCATACACAGATTAGTATTTATGTAAAAGACAATAATATGCCCATAGTGACTTATCTTGGAATAGTTCATAGACTGATGGAATAGGTGAACTGGTCACTTGTGCTCAGAGGTGCTAATATTCACATGTCATTGTTGAAGTGACAAATAAAGCGTAGGCAATGTTGAAATAACGGATTGGTTTTTGTTTTGTTTTTTTTTTCACTCTACGTATATAGACTGTTGTAGGAACAGACCTGGCGGAACTTTTGCTCCGAGATCATAAAACCGTGTGGCTTCCTGGGAAGTCCCCTAATGAGGCAAATTTGATTGATTTCACTAATGAGGCTTTGGAACAAGTGGAAGAGGAATCTGGTGAAGCCCAGCTCTCATTTCTCACTGATAGTCTTATAACAACAATTGACAGTCTTGAGAAAGAGACAGAGAGATTCAGAGAGTTGCTGCTTTATGGCCGCAAGAAGGTAAATGCTTATACTGTTCCAAATACTGCATGTGTCTTGTTTACTTATTTTTCCCAAATCTTAAAGCCCTACTCATTAGTTAAAATTTTTGCACCTTGCAGTACGTATAATACTTCATGGCACTGCACTGATAGGGAAAAATGTTTTGCCCTACATGATGTTTATGATATAAAACAAAATGATATTCACGTGTTAGCATTTGATCTAAGCAAATGTTCTTTCATTCAGTCACAAAGTACTACTGTAAAACACTCGGCGTTTGTCTGAGTGGTATGTTAAGCTATTCCCAGGGAACTAATCTCTGTATTAATTAGGATGCTTTGGAGTCTGCCATGAAGCATGGTTTATGGGGTCATGCTCTGCTCCTTGCCAGCAAAATGGACAGCAGAACACACGCCAGAGTTATGACCAGGTACTGTTTTGTTTGTTGGTTAGTATAATATGATTACCTACTCTGCTAATGAGGTAGAGACTTGGTGCTCAGAAATCTTAATGCCAAAATCATGAGTTATCCTTAGTAGCTTGTGCAAGAATTATGCTTTAATTTTACCTGTATATTCAGTTGTCATCTGTTACATTTTATTTGGGGGCCTTCTGGCCATAAACTTTAACCTGAGAAGTTGTTCTGTGCCACACCGTCCATTCAGGGGTATTTGAACAGCATCATCTGTGGGCTTGCCTGACAGGTGCTGTTAGTCAGGCTTCGAAAAAACTGTGCAAAACCCCCATCAGCTTTGTTAAAGCCAAGTAACTCTGTTGTACCCTTTGTTCTCCCTGCCTGAAAGAAGCAGGTGTGTTGGTGCGTGCTTCATCTGTAGACAGAAAAATTCTCACAGCTTCCTGAGCTTGTGAAATCATGAACTAAGTCTAGCAGCCGGCATGGGGAGAGAATCCTGAGGCTTTTCCTAGCTTGGGCTGGCATATGTCCATGGCAGATCCAGTTAACTAGTAACGTTTTGCTTTTGAACATTATCCACTGGCCAATTGCTTATTCAGCGTAGTATTTTTCAAACAGCATTTCCTTTTCTTAAACTAAGCTAGATAAACTGCTACTGAATGTTCAAGTACTTTTTAACTGCTTACCCCATGTTTGTATTTTGTTTTTCTGTATAACGTCTCTGTAGATTTGCCAACAGTCTCCCAATTAATGATCCTCTGCAGACTGTTTACCAGCTCATGTCTGGAAGGATGCCAGCTGCATCCACGGTAAGAGTCAAGTGCGAGCTGCAGTTGAAACTAAAAGGTACTGCAGTGAGTAGTGTGCAGCAGTGATCTTTCCATGTGCTTTTCCCAGAATTGTCGGTTAAGTTGTTTTAGTCCTTTTTAGGTTGAAACGCTTACCCATGCAGAGCTCCAGTCGCTGATTTGACTAAGTAATTCTTCTAATTTTAGTGCTGTGGAGATGAGAAATGGGGAGACTGGAGGCCTCATCTAGCAATGGTGTTATCCAACTTGACCAATAATGTGGACTTGGAATCCAGGACCATTGCTACCATGGGAGACACTCTTGGTAACTCTTGGGGAATGAGCAGGGTGATGACTGAAGGAAAAGCTTTTGGAAAGCTTTTAATTACTCAGCTTATTTTTTATTAAAACAAACAATTGCTGTATAAAATGTAAAGTGGAACAGTTTTATATGGGTCTATGACTATTGTGACGGTATTCGAATGCAAAGCCAAAACAATATGGGACATTGAATTACAGTGTGTCACCGAGAGGAAATATCCTGAGTTCTGTTGCTTATTTCTCTACAGCTTCTAAAGGCCTGCTGGATGCTGCTCATTTTTGTTACCTTATGGCCCAGGTTGGCTTTGGAGTTTACACAAGGAAGACAACAAAGCTTGTCCTAATTGGATCAAATCACAGGTTTGGCTTTCTTTTTCTTTTCTCTTTTTTTTTTTTTAATGGCTTTTTAGATGCAAAAATGAAAGTGTAATGGCTTGAGAGACTGAGTTGCACTGCTCCCCTTACCATCACTAGCCACAGCTGGGTTTGAGGTAACTATTTGATACCCTGTCCTTGTTTGAGGAGTAGAAGTTACTGATACTGTATGTCTAACAGAGCTGTGTTTCTGACTTTATTTCTGATTGTCTTTATTGTTAGCATATATAATCTCAATATTAAATAATATTTTTCCTCTCTTGTTCCTGAATAGCTTGCCATTTTTTAAGTTTGCCACCAATGAAGCTATTCAAAGAACAGAAGCCTATGAATATGCACAGTCACTAGGAACTCAGCCTGGCTGCTTGCCCAATTTCCAGGTGAGGAGCTGGTTTGGTTTTTTTTTTTCCCCTTCCTTTCTTTTGGCAGGCTTTATGCAAGGTTTTAATCTCTCATCTGCTGTATTCAGCACAGCAAATATTGTATTCCTTGTACCGTGAAATATTTGTGGATAATGTAGTCCAAGATAGCCTTTTTTTTTTCCTGTAGTTACTTAAATCTCCTTTTTGCTTTTTTCATCTGTGCATTCTGAACTTCTGAATTTTAAATTTGTTGTTAACATAACTATATTCCAAAAGAAAAATCCAGCAGAATGCATTGGCACTAGCTGTAGACAAAAATATAACTTCCATTGGATACATTGAATGGAGGAGGAGGATAGAATGCTTTTCCCCTCTTCTTTTTCCTACCTAGTATAGATGTGATAGTGGAATATCTGAGCTTTTAACCGAAATGGCAGACTGCCTTTCATTTGTACTTCTAAGAACCTTCTGACTACTTGGTTTTTTTCACCTGCTTCCATTCCGTAGGTTTTCAAATTCATCTATGCTTGCCGACTGGCTGAAATGGGACTTGCTGCTCAGGCTTTCCATTATTGTGAAGTGATTTCCAGAACTGTCCTTAAAGATCCACACTACTATTCACCTGTACTTATTGGCCAGCTAATCCAGGTAACACGAGAAAGAATTAAGTCTTTGTGGCTTCGTAGTGTGGGTGGTAAGGACTGGCTACAGTTGTCTTGTGTTGGCTGGTTAACTTAAACTTTACAATGACTCCTTTCTCTAGATGTCATCACAACTACGGCTGTTTGACCCACAAATAAAAGAAAAACCGGAACAGGAATCTTTTATTGAACCTTCGTGGTTAGTAAGGCTTCGACACGTGGATGGGCAGATCAAGGTACGGAATATACTTTTCAATGTGAAGTATTCTCTTTTAAGGATTAGTGTAAACCCAATTTTTAAAATGGTTTTGCTTATACTGCTAATTACAGAAACGTATGAAATGACTTATGATATATTCATGTCGTAAATCACAAGCATTGTGATTTAAACCAAGCGATTTGCCACACTTTAGTGCTTGAAAATTCAGTACAGAATAGTCAGTGGTGTATGTTACATGCAACAGGCTTTTCTTAGTACTGTAGTGCAAGAACTGCAAGGCTCACTAGTTTGCAATAACTCGCCAGAAAAAAAGTTGTTTGTGAGTTAATGTAGCTAGATTGTAACAGAGTAGAAATAATTACCATTTATTTAAAGAGTTCTGCTAGAAATTTGAACCTTGAGCTAATTAACCAAGCTATTGTTAAAAAAAACCCAAACAAACAACAAACAAACACCAAAGCAAACAAAAATGCAACCCACAAAAAAAAAACTTTAAATGTTTCGGTTGAACAGCCTGCAAATGGCTGATAACTC
This sequence comes from Psophia crepitans, assembly GCA_013399095.1. Classification (NCBI taxonomy): domain Eukaryota; kingdom Metazoa; phylum Chordata; class Aves; order Gruiformes; family Psophiidae; genus Psophia; species Psophia crepitans. The sequence continues at coordinate 2,480,348 of VWZZ01004507.1, forward strand.
ATTTTTTGACTGAACACTAAAAAAACCTGTGTGCTGTTTTCACTCTTAAGATTTCCTGTGCTATATGTTCCCTTGGTTATGAACTTAATGTCTGGTACAGTTAATGAGATCTTGCTTTTTTGTGCAGGAGGGTGCAATAGCTTATAACGCAGACAGATCCACCCCACCACCATATGCATGTAGTACACCAAGCTCTGAATTAGACCATGCTAGTCAATGTGATGGAGCAGGAGTTGGCCGTGACATGGGTCCAGGTGCTGAAAATGCATTGTTAGCATCTTTATTACCAAATATGGCTCAACAGATGCAAAGTGTGCAGCTGATGCCTTCAGGTTAGTGTTTCATATCCTTCTTCATGACAGAGAGAAAATAAATGTTTCAGGTTTCTGGTATAAGAAACCACTTAAGAGGGTGATAGAAACGGTGAGATGTCACTTCTGTATTGTAGCGTTTTGTTCCTAGGATGAAAGGCTCACACACTGGATTTTCTGTTTAGTTATAACTCTTAACTTTTTCTTTTTCATGCTGCAGTACCTCAGGCTGTCCTTGATGGGTCAGGTGCTATGATTCCTCCTGGTGACCAGGAAGCTGTCCGAAGTGTCCCTTTCTATTCGGTGGCTTCTCAGCCTATTGGTCCAGGACCTGGCTTTGCACCTCCAGGATTTTCAAATCCGTATGGAACTGAACCATCACCACTGTATTTAGGGTCAACGCTACCGCCAGGAGGGCCATCGCAAGAAACTGAACCACGGTCAGAAGAGCAGACAAACCTGGAAACAGGTCTGGAATCTTAGTAAATAACTTTCCTTCCTTATGAGGGGAATGAAGTATTTTGGGGAATAGTGCAAAATATTTCAATAGTTAGAAACTCTAGATCAAGTCTTGGGTAATGAAATGTAAAAACAACGTGTAATGATACAGAAACATCTGTGGAAAGGTATGGTATTGATTCTGCTTATTTGGCGTAGTTTAAAAGAGAAGTCAGACCCAGCAGATTATGATTCAGACCGTAACAGGTAGTTTTCTGTATCATGGAATCCCTGAGTGCACTGGGATTGGCAGTTCTGCATGCACAGTCTGTGACTGCAGCCGTAGGGATTTCTGCCTTTGCATGTCAGCTTCTAGGACCCCGTAAGTTTTCATTTTGTGACAGCAGACCCTGCCACGTGTGAAGACAAGGCATACGCAAGTTTGGCAGAGCTGTGTTAGAGATGTGAAGAACCTTAAGCTGCCCCATGGACGCACCCCTCAGCCTGCTCTGACATGTGTTTAGAATGAATGTAATACCCATGCAGAGAAGAAAAAGTCACAGCAACTGCAGTTCACATTCTTTAAAAGATCAGGTTCTTTCTAGCACAAAAGTCCATAAATCGTGAAAACTTTTGCCTTAAAAGTAGTGTTGTGGGGGTTAGGGGCTTTTTTGGTTTTGTTTCTGGTTGGATTTTTCTTCTTTATTTCTCCTGTTGTTGTGTTTCCCCCTGCTAACATAATCTTAATTTGTTTTTAAGGAATGCAGAGAATTGCCCCAGAGTCTCCTTCACAAAACTCTTTCCCTGAACAGAGAGAGGACGATTTCTATGGCAGAATGGCTACCATGGTATCTTTATTTCATACATCTTTTCAGCAAGTGTCAGCTGCATTGCGGATCTTTGCAAACACAGGAGTGTATTTGGGCTCTGTCTTGCTCTTCAGCAAGGCTTGAAGCTTAGTTTTTCTTACCCACTGCCCACAGTGGAATAAATAGTGAAGAACTAGTAGAAAAATTTTAGCTGTGATCTTCTTCTCTAAAAAGAATTATTAAAAAAAAAAAAGGGGGGGGGGAAGGGGATATCAGGCTGTTATCTTGTTTCCTGAAGAGTTTAATTTGTCTTTCTCTGCTCTGCCTTCCTCTCCCATCTCCCCGAATTATTCTTCATAGCCAAAGAGCTTGTAGCATGGTCAGCAAGTGAGGCAAGCAGCCCCTAAAGAACAGTTCTGTGACTGAGTTTTAAAAGCATAGTATTGACTCCCGCTTGGTCACGACTGGTAGTGTGGAAAGTGCTTGTCAAAATCCCAAAGCCCTTTTTTAGCTATATAGTATTTTCACTGTTTAAATGTTACTGAAGTTGGTATGTCCTTGAAAGTTAGTTTAGTCTCCTGAAGTGACGCTTGTTTGAAAGAATTAATTTAACTATTTTTATATGGATAATAATGATGTTTGGCAACTGTTAAAGGATGGGGAGACTTTTTAACTAGAAGTTACCCATAGTTATAGAAGAAACAGCGATTTTGTATTTATTTTTTTTTATTCTTGAGTTGCTATACTAACATTGGAAGAACCGACCTACTGTTGGAGGGGGAAAAGATGCAGCAACTTCTCCCTGGTGCAGCGTATTTATATCTTTCCTCTTGTGGGCTGGTTAGCCTGCACAGCAGCTCCCTGAGTTAACTCTTTTTAATAGACCAGTTGCGTGATAGTGCAATTGCTTGGCCAGGCTTCAACTCTTTTCTGCACCTGCTACATGTCAGAGGAGATAAAGTACCTGGGTAACCAGCTTGAATATCTTGAATTGTATGGGAATTCTTGATAAAAAGTGAGTGTTGTGTCAGATCTTTAGCTGCTTGCTTATTAAGCATGTCCTGGTTTTATATCTAACCAGGTGCCAGGGCAAAGATCCAGATCTGCATCTCAGTCTTCAGCATGTAGGGTATGCCACGAGCAGGCTGTTTCTTTCACTAAATCTTCAGTCTTATTTATGTTTTTTTTAATATGCTGTTGTATCTCTTTTATTACTAACTTTACAAAGAGGGAATTTGTTTAGCAAGATGAAAAGTAATCCATCACTCCAGCAGTGCCAACTTTGTACTTTCCTGTGTATTTGTAATGCAGGGCTATGGGCGAAGATCCCGAACAACTTCAGAGTCCTCTGCTCATTCTGTGGGACGAGAGAGATCCAACTCCACAGCAAAACAGCCCTCTCCTTCTCCCTCTGTTCCTGTAGGGAAAGAGACTAAAAAAGAAATAAAAAAGGAGCCAGCACCTAGAAAGGTAAACTTTCTAAGTAAGGTAGCTACACCTAGAGGAGATTTGTTAGTATATGTGGGAACTCCTGGTCCAGGGTACTGATTGAAGAGGTCCTGGCTAAACTGTTTCTTTCTATTTATTAGGTGCAACTCTGAGCTCAGAGTTGAAGTCTGTAACAGAAAATGAATTGTTGCATGAATTTTTCTTTTCATCTGCCTGTAAAGACAGTGTTGAGAGAATTAACTGAATAGACGAATTTATTTTTAGACTGGTGCAAACTGGTTTCGCTGGCTGATGGGAAAAGGGAAGAATGAAGCCCACCTTCCAGATGACAAGAACAAATCAGTAAGGCCCCTAAGTCATAAAAACCTTTAAACATTTTAATTTGTTCAAAATGTTTTCCTGGATAACAGATGAAGATTGTTTTGACAAATAAACAAATGTGTGTAAAACTTCCCAGATTATGCTTATTCCAAGACTCCTAATCTTTGGCTGTGATTCTCTTGTAGATTGTTTGGGATGAACAGAAACAGCGCTGGGTTAATCTGGATGAACCAGAAGAAGAGGTAAGAATCTGAGCGCTTGTTACTTCTCCGAGTGGAAAACGGAAATCTGTACTGGCACACAATTTTCTTTAATCTGTTATTGGCTCTTAGGAGCTGCCTTTTACTGATTTTGGATTAAAATGTGCAACATCTTGAAACTAATAAACAGGTCGCACGCCCATGTAGTCTGCAGCCTTATGGAACCATTTGTATCTTTAGTTGCTGGTGTGGATCTGGTAATTGCGACTGAATTTATGAGGGAATTTGCTCTAAGTTTAGTCTGGTGTGTCTCCTCTTTGTAGAGGTCAGCATCACCTAGACAATTGCTTGTTAAGTGATTTGCTGCAGGCAGACTATAGGGAGAAAAAGGTGGGAAGAGCCTGTAGTTTTGAAAATGTTATGCATCATATAGCAAAGAAAATCATAAATCCTGCCCATCCATGTCATTCAAGGATCTGTCTCAAAACACAAACAAATGATAAGAACTGCTGTTGTAAATGTTTCCTTTTAGAGTGAGCTTAGATGGATTGTAGAAAATTCTTGGCATTAGTTAAGTTATCAGATGGAAGATGAGGAATGTTGGTCAGCACTGCAAGATGTATGTCTGTATACCCAACTTTACGTGCTCTGGACCTGGTAAGGAAAAGGAGAAGTCAGATGGATACTTGGTTTAAAACACTCAGTCAATGATGTGGTTGGATTGTTTTTGTTCTCCCTGCAGAGTAAGCCTCCGCCACCGCCTCCAACTGGATTTCCTAAAGTTCCTCAGGCTGTTCCACCTGGACCTGGAGGCCCCCCTGGTGCCCCTGTCAACATGTTCTCCAGGCGAGCAGGTAACAGATGACATTGCTGCTTGAAGTATGGAAAACTTAGATTTTTCTCTTGCCTGAAATGTGAAGGCAGAAGCCTTGGCTTTTCTGGAGTTGTTTGGAGCAGTTGGTAACTCAATGATACTGCGGAGCCATGGCTGTTTTTGGCTTTGCTTGTGCCCAGCCTTCTGCACTGTGGTTGCAGTCACAACTCTATCGTGACTTGGGTGTTATTGTTTGTATCCCTGGAGTGCTATGTTCTGGTTCTGAAAGGTGCCTTGAGCAGCAGAGTGTTTGAAATAGAATAGGGATAACTAACACAAGGCTCATTTCTGTTATTTCTGGATTTTTCTGTTTTAGCGGGAAGCAGAGCCCGTTATGTTGATGTCCTGAATCCAGGTGGAACCAAGTCGAGCGGTGCTGTCCCTGCACCATCAGACCTATTTGCCCCCTTGGCACCAATGCCGATTCCTGCAAATGTATTTGTTCCAAACTCAGGTGTGTCATGAGTGGACAAAATTGTGAGGAGGTTGTGTGGTTAGTTATGGTTATGTGGTCATCTGAGGCACTTTTGCCAGTGTGTGTATTATGTGGCTTTTCATGAACGTTTAAGAATGTTCAATCTCATTAACTCCCATTTGTTTTAGAAGTAGAATTAGTCTGGGAACTGCAGTAAAACGAATGGGTTCGTAAAGCCCAGGTCTGTGTGCTGCAGATGAAGGGGTTCTCTTTTTTTTTTTTCCCCCCATGTTGCAGAGGGGGTAGGCCATCCAAACAGCAAAATTTGAACTGTGTTGCTCAGTTATCTCATGCTCACTTCCAATGCCTGTTCTTAGTTCCAGGATTGCTGTTTGGTGAAAGAAAGGGAGAGGTCTTACCTTCACGCTTCCTTACCATCTCTCTTGTTCCTGCTTTCACTACATGCACCAAGGCTGTATTGCACCAAGGCTTCTGTATGAACTGTGTGCGTCTCCTGCTTGCAGACTTGTAATGAGACCGGGGGCATCGAGAGACATTGACACTGCCCTCCTTCAATTACCTTTTTCCTGGGAGAAAATATTGTTGTTGTAAAAATGCAGTTCTGCTGATGTCCCTGCTTCTCATTCTGTGAACTCAAACACGTGGTATGATCTGTTTGGCTAAATCCTGTTTCTTTTGTAGTTCCAGGGGAACCCCAGCCGATGGAAGGGAGTGGTGCAGCAGAGCACACACCAGCTGCAAATCAAACCAACACAGATCCTGCTGCAGCTGTTGAACCAGAGGTGGGTTAGAAAGAATGTCTTGTATATACAATTCAAACTTCTGATTAAAAAACCCTCGTGGTTCTGAATAGTAGTTTCATAGCCATAGTAGGTACAAAGCTGCTTGTTGTAGGAGATGACATTTGTGTAGAACGTTTTAGTTAAAGAACTGGAGAAGGGAAATGCAAGTGATAATGGAAGCAAGAAGCCCATGAAAAGTTGCATTTCCCAATTTGGCAGGGCTGCAGGTTCTGTGGGTGCAGTGTGTGTCAGGAAAGGGACCGAGAACGTAGGAAGAACCATGCACTGTATGTTTCACCTGGCTTGACGTATTGGAATGTTGTTTTGCTTCAGTGGGATCAATATAGCAGAAATGTGAAAGAGGATCATAGTAACAAAGATAAACAAAAGTGCATTGTTTTTCTTTAGTATTTAAACCCTGCAATCCTTCCTCCTGCATCTGGACTTCCTGTTTCTAACCCTGATGGCTCCCAATCAGGCGAGGTAAGGCTTGATTCAAAGTAACTAGCTGATGACTTTTGCAGCATATTTTAACCATTAATTGGTAGTGGACTTAACATGGGCCATGTAAAACAAGAAGTGGCTGATTCAGTCGCTGATGACTAGCCAAGATGGAATCCTGTGAGTGCCTCCAAAGTTGTGCAGGAAAAGACCTCTAAGCCCATATGAGTTCAGCCTCTGTGTCCTCCATTCTGTTTTTTCTGTATCAGTAGACTTCTACAAGCCTTTTTCAGAGTAAAATGTCAATAGTAGTTTGAAGATCTCTTCTTGCCTCCGTGCATGCATATAATTTCACTTATATTAGGTGCAAGACACAACAAGGAGAATAGATTGCTGTGTGCCAGGCAGAGTAACATTTACCTTTGTTCCTACTAAATGTTTTCTATATCTACATAATTTTGTGCTTTAAGAAGTCCTTTTGATTTAAACTAACTTCTGGCTTTACATTTTTATTTTTTTCTTAACTTGGAAGTTGGTTTAACCTTTGGCAGCGAGACTTTTAAAATTAAATAAAACAACTGAAAGCTTGGGGCAGTGACGTGCATGACGACTTTTTTATTTGTGTTTTTTTGTATTTGTGTGTTCTTGCTGTTTTGTAGCTTTCGCGCTCTAGTTCAATGAGTTCATTATCACGTGAAGTAAGCCAGCATTTTAATCAGGTACATGTGGCTGGCCGTTCTCATTTATGTTAACTTATTTACTTTTCCCCTCTTTATTTTGCATTTGCTCAGATATTTACTAATGCTACTTCTAGTCATTTTCCCCTCTTCTCATTTCACAGAAATAACATTAAAAGTAACTAATGATGCAGTGTTCCTTTTAACACTCAAACAGGGTCTTCAGAGTTTTTTTGTATTTATGAGAATGCATGTAATCCAGGCATGCCTTTTGTTTATGTTCATATTCTGAAGACATTCACTTAATAATTTTGATCAGCTCTTTCCTGGGATACCAAAGTCGTCAGTTGATTTTAAACAAACAAAACAAAAATTAAAAACCCAATCCCCCAAAAAAAACCCTTGTAAAAAGACTCACACAAGGAAAACCTTGCCATTCTGCTGCTGCCAGTCTCAAATCAGTGATAATACCTTTGCTGTTCATCTGCAAAAGCCCCTGTAGGAATGAAAGGAATGCTTCATCTCTGCTCTAAGTTCCAGTAACGTGGGGTCACCATAAAGGGGTGACACAAACTCTCTCTGATATTTCTTAGTTAAAGCAAAACTTGACATCATAGAGTGTTTCTTTCTGGGGCAAGCCCTAAGGTCTACTAACAAAAGCTGAAGGTACTAATTCAGTGAAGTCACACCAGTGTCCTGTTTTGGTTTTGCATGCTTTGGATTCTCAGAGCTATTTACAGTTTGTGCATGTGACGTTGTTTTGCCAATTCCTGCGTTAAGCAAGTAATATTAAAGACATGTTTGCAAACGGTACCAGCACTCTTTGCAGTTGTTACAATATGCTGCGCTGTCCATATTGTTGGCATTATTACTGTGAATATTCGCTCTGTGTGACTAAGCAAACCACCTCTGAGAGGCCGTGAAGCTCTGCCGTTCGGTAACTTCAGTATTACCTGCTTTCTAGCCTGCCGCTGTGCCGCCTTCGGGGGGACCTTCAGCAGGAGCAGTACCGTTCTACAACCCTTCTCAGTTTGCACAAGTGAGTAAAGGCTTCATCTTTACTTTGAACAAAACCACTGTTTTACATTTTACTGGTTTAATCCGCACTGTCGCATGCGGAGTGTTAAACGCTCACATAGGTCAGTCTAGCGCCTGTTGAAGTCACCAGGTTTGCGTTCAGAACTTTATTGCCAACTTTTTGCCTTTTATCTCCGGTACGACACTTCCACAGGACGTTTTTTATTCCTGTTCTCCTTTTTCAGTCTCCAGCAGTCACTGGAAGTTCCAGACTGGGAAGAATCGGACAGAGGAAGTACCCAACATTGAAGTAGAGTACAGTGGCTTTGTATTTGGAATTCTCACTCGTGTTCTGAGTACACAAAGCGCTACTCAATCTTACGGCACGTGGTATCAGTACTAGCTGCAGTTGACACGACAGAAATTTAATGATGGGTGATTTTTTTTCATGGGTCTCCCTACTTGCACCTCATCTACGCAAATAATTACGAAACATGAAATATATGTAACTCTTCCTTTTAAAAAAAAAAAAAAAAGCCTGGCTAGAAATAGCTTTGCTGTGTTAAAGAATAGACGCAAGGGAGGAAATAGTTGCTGTCTGTTACAAAAACTATCTGTAAATTGCTTAGGCAATTTATTCCTTATTTTAAACCTACTAGTGTGACCTTCGAAGGCATAGTTTCAGGGATTCCTTAATTTCTGAAGGATGCTCCCCTCCCAGCAGGGGGGAAAAAAAACATGTCCACATTGTAACATAACACTGTGGCCTTAAGAGGACCATGCACAATTGTAACGCTTATCAAATGGGACTTGGTTTGTCAGTGTGTGAAATCGGAGATGTTCATCTGGGAAATGCCTCGTGCTGGGTTGTTTTTTGGAGGGGGGAGGGGGCCACAGCTCATCCAAATAAATTGACCTATATTGAATGAAAACTGTGACTGTAATCTAATGCTAATTTGATTGGGATCTTACCTAGTATGTATGTAGTTTGTGGTTTAGACTACTTGTAAAGCGAATTGTATAGTCTGAAAGAAGCTCTCTGTATAATAGCCAATGCTGTACTATTTGACGAGCGAGTGTTCTTCTAAGTGCAATACGGTTCCTTGCTTTCTCTCGAACTGCTGGCACTGTACGGCTGAGGGGGCAGCAGCTTGGAAGTGGTTTGAGGTTGTTTGTTTTTTTCCTGTTGGGTGCCAGAATCAGCGTAATTGTTCTTGAATTTCCATTACTAAAATAACCAAGGTCTTAAATAGCTAACAGCTGAATTTCAAACATTTAGTACTAAAAGTAGACGGATTAGACCTCTACAGATGGACTTTAAAATCTTTAGGTTTAAGATAGGAAATCTTGAAAACCATGATATGCAACGTTCATATTCACTGAAGAATCTGAATTATCTGCAAAGAGAGAAATAAACTTTAAATATTTATTGAATCATTAGGCCATATTTTATTTAGAACTTGCCACCAAACTATTTGATTTTACTTGAATTTCTGCCCATGAGTAGAAATAGTGTGAATGTGACATTGCCAGTGTTGGTCCGCGATTGTGGTTTGGGTTTTGTTTCGGTTGGTTGGTTGTTTTTTTTTTCTTCTCCTGGATGACGCCACCTTTCTGAGATCTCGATAGCCTTACGTATGTCCTACAAGGTTTGTAAATGCTGTCTGGGGGGATTAGAAACCTGTGCGTTAATGGTCCATACTCAATTCCAGAAGCGGTCAGCAGCAGTCAGCGTGGTTTACTTTTCTATAATCGAAACCTGGTCAGGCACTTAGCTTTCCTCTAGCTCAGCCGGGCTGCTGGCTGTTTGCTCCTTTCCGTAGAGACTGCCAAATTAATTCAAGAAGGCTTCCTCTGAGCTGGGAGCGGCTATCTTTCCTAAGTGTAAGATTTGACACTGTAAATTCTTAAATAAAATATTTTGCGCTCTGAAGCACTTTCACCTTTTCCTGCTGGTGGTTATTGCTGCGGGAGGCGGGGTGCAGGCCCCCCGCCTGTCGCTTCGGCCGTAACGCGCCGCTGTTCTGCGCCGGAGCCGGCCGCAGTGCAGGACTGTTCACCGAAATGTTCAAATTTTGGAGCCGCAGGCTTAACTTTTAATGTAATGCTTTGCTTTTAAACCGCTTGTTTAAGTGCCACTTTAATCCGGACTGGGTCGCGACACCCCTGGGTTGGCTGGACGGACGGACGGACGGACTGACCGGTCTTTATCGCCGCC
>VWZZ01004507.1:2491106-2507113 GCA_013399095.1 Psophia crepitans
AAAAAAAAAAAAAGAAAAAGTAACATTGTGTTTCTACCAAGGGCACATTAAGGTTTGAATTGTTCTTCGGGGGGGTCCTGTGAGGGACTTGCTTTCTGAGTAAGGACCAGAGTTCGCAGCTCAATAACGTTTCATTCCTACGTGTTTCTCTTGGGGAAATCCAGGTACCCCAACTCAAGAAATTTCGCAGACGATGCATCTGCCGACACATACACCTGCCCTTCGTTCTGAGCTGAAGGGCGAGCTGTCTTCAATTGCCATGTCGTTCTGGCTTGGTTAAAGCCCTGTGAACCTGTGGGGTAAGCAGGGGAAGGAAATCATGCTGTGAGGAACTTTTCATATGGAGCAGTGTCCATAGCTGGTGCTCTGGGGAGAATGAGTACTCCAAATGGCTTTCCACAGCACTCAGGGACATGCGTTACGCAGGGCACGGAGGGTGGAGCGGTACAGGACCTGCACGCTAAAAAAGCTGGCAAAGCAGCAAAGAAGGAGGCTGGTGGCAATGGCGTGCTTACCTTCCAAGATCCTCCGAGCATAGGCACCTCTTTGAGTCAAACCTTAGAGCTTCTACCAGATGAACTCAAAGCTAATATGAAAGTTAAATCGGTCACTCCAAGGCCTCCTCGGAAGCCCCGGCTGGAGCGTGCTGCGTCTCTGGATGAGAAAAGCTGGAGGAGGTGGAGGCGGTTTAGAACAAGCCAGGAAAGTCTGACTGATCCCAATGAGACAAGTTCCTCAAACGGCTCTCTGCAGGAAGCATCCCTCAGCCCTCCCATCAGGAGCAGGGCAAGCCCCTACCACCAGTGCTGCCAGCAGAATTCCGTGCAGAGTTCACCAGATGCCTCGGAAGCCAGTCCTGTGGGGAAGAGCAGAGGAGGCACCTCCGACCTGGGGAAACGAGCCTCCGAGATCTCCAGTGCCTTTGGTGGGCTTCTGCGGGGGAAAGCGTTTGCAGGTGGCAAACCCCGGCTGTCCCAAATAATGCCGGCTCGACCTCTGCCACCTATGGAGCTCAATGTGGCCTCTCACACACTGAGGACAGCTAATAGGATTGACTCAGATTGTATGGATTATCGACATTATTCTCAGCACAAGTTTGGGAGGGTAAGCAGTAGCCTGAGCGATACCAGGCTACATGGCAACGGGATGGTCTATGATAATTGCTCCACAGACTCCATGAAATCTACGTTCAGCCTGTTGACTCCCATTCGCTCCAAGGATGTTCGAAGCAGGTATGTCCCTCAGCTTCTCCTGGCAAGGTTTGGGGGGTGTTAGCAGGGAGCCAGCCACCCGCAGAACCCTGCTGGGCAGAGGCAGGGCACTTCCAATCGATCAGCAAAGCACAAACGTTGTTCTGTGGTGTTTAACCTGCGGTGGAGACTGGAAGCGGTTTGAAGGTGAAGAGATTAGACTCTGTATTTGCTCCTTTCAGCTGGGTATTGTTTTTCATAAATGTAAGTCTGATTTGCTGTCAGCTTGCTTGTAATATGTAAGTAATCTGTTTTGAAAATGAAGGAGCAGTGGCTGTGCATGCTAACAGCTGGGAAAAACTTTTTTTTTAAAAATCTGAAAGTACCTTTGGCTTGAACTGAAATGTCGGATGGCAGAAAAAAAAAACACAAAGATTTTAGCTTGAAACCATCATGCAGTACATGCAGTACTATGACAATCCTGTAAGGTGCTGAGGGTCCTCTGCAGAAGTTGAGCATGTGTGGCTTCTGGCAGGATCGAGCCATGTACTGTGAACTGCTTCAGTGCCCCACGGGAGCTCCTCTGCCCCAGCTTTTCCGGGAATCTCTTGAGTGTGACTCCAGTCAGATCTCAGCACTTTCTCCTGACCTCTTGCTCTGGTTGCTCATTTGTCTTCATTCTTAGTTAAATTTAGATTGTTAATTGGAAGGAACTGAGGTGGGCACATTAATCTGCTTGCTAGTGTATCGATCCTCTCCTTGCGTTGGCTGCAGACCCTCTGTGAAGACCTGGCAGCACGCAGCACAAACACTGCAGCGAGTGGTGCTGATAATCCTGCAGGTCAGGAGGAGGTAAAGGATGCCGAGTGCTCAGCGAAGGGTGGTACGCTCTAGACACACAACGGTCTGCAAGACCTTGAGGGGTAAATCTGGTCATTGATCCAAAGAGTGGGAGTCAGTGGTACAGGGGAGCATAACTCTGAGGTAGATGAAAGTGTTACTCACCGGTCAGGAAGCCCCGAAGATGGATTGTTACTTGTTTGCCATGAGGGGTTTTCTTTCGCTTCCCTCTGCAGAACTGCTGCAGTCAGGTGGGCAGCGGGGTTGGCCAGCGGGTTGCACAACATTCCCTGACATCATGCTGTCATCGTTATTTTCAGAGCTTAAGGAAGATTAAAAATGCTTATTCAACTTGCACTCCTTTTGCCAATACCCCTTGCTTTTGTAAGCAGCGTGTTCTTTGGAGAGGCGGGCGGCTCTGTCCTTTTCCAGTGTGATATTCTTTTCTACCTCAGACTCAATAAATCATTGGTAACCTAATGTGATGAGCTGAATTGAAGGAAGAATGTGAGTCTGGACCCTTGATTGGGAGCACCTTGGTGCCAGAACACTGGGAATGGTGGAGCTATTTTCATGTTTTAAGTAAACCGAGCTGCCTGAAGACACTCAAATATCAAACCGGTCTCTTCATGTTGTGTCTGCAGTAAGTACTACTAGGGGGTTGAAGACTTTGCATGGCTTCAGTCTTCTCACCACAGATCCTGTGCAGCTTCAGTCTTGTCATCATACTCATGTCCTGGCTTTGAAAAGGCCGGCTTATGACAACGCTTTTGTGTTCTTGCATGCGGTCCATGAAGTCTCTGTAAGGGCTGGAATGTTACAAGGAGCTTTAGGCAACCAAAACAATATATAAATGCTAAATGCCATTTTCTTGAGCGGAAGGTGTGTTCTCGATAACTCAGGATTCAAGCATTGCAAACCGGTATTCCAACTGCCACACTGTTTCCTTAGATGCTCTTTTGTGGGACTTCTGTTCACAGAAGCTATTTGGAAGGCAGCCTTCTGGCGAATGGTGCCTTACTGGGAGCAGAAGAACTCAGCAGATATTTCCCCGATCGGAATATTGGCATTTTTGTGGCCACCTGGAACATGCAGGGTCAGAAGGTACGTGCACGTGAGTCTCCACAGGTCTTTCGGCAGTGGGAAAGTCACCCCAGCTTTACTGCAAGGACTGGTGTGATGGGGTTTTTTCTGTTCATGACATGTTTTATGTTCCTCGTCAATCTGAGTTCATCATCTTTACCAAATTCTAGGGCCTTATCTTGCATGTTCAGCTGAGGGAGTCACCGTGACGGGGTTCCTCAGGTACTAGGTACGAAAACAGTGAGGGTGCTAGTGCCACCCTGGCTTTTTGCGGCAGCTCCTTTCCGCTCCGTTGCAGTTAGGGTCGTATGAAGATGACTGACGATTTAGCGCTTATGAGAACATCTCTGATAAAGAGCACAGCCTCCTGCCTGCGTCTTTACGTAGCCTAGGAATTCAAGATGGGTTCTGCCAGGTGTCTGAGAAGCTATGCTTGGGAGAACACAAGCAACCCCTGGGGCATTCAGTAAATACCCTCTGAGCTCGGGAAAAAGTAACCATCGCAGGAAATTAGAAACATCACATCACGGGCTGACGTGACTGAACGGTGAAGTCTTGGTTACTGCTGGAGTGACAGCAGCTGAAGCCTGCCTTTGGGGAGGAGAATTTTTAGTATTATCACTTAACCTGTTTTTTGAAGCCTGAATTGTTTGCGTATGCTGTGGAACTTGTAGCTTTGCCTGGACTTTCCCTGCACTCTTGTAGTAAACCTTTGCATAACTAATATTGCTCTTTTTTTTTTTTTCCCCTTTTTTTTTTTTCTTTCTAATAATAGGAACTTCCAATGAATCTGGATGACTTCTTATTACCAACAGATCCTGACTATGCCCAGGACATGTACGTCATTGGGGTTCAAGAAGGCTGTCCAGACAGGTAGCAAAAACAATGTAATGAACCATCTTCTTTTCTTGTTAACTTTGGTTTAAGTAGTCTGGAAATAATCTCCCATCATATTCTCAATAAACCACCCATTTAATAAGTCTGTGAATTCCATTGCATGAGCACCAGGGGAAATTGTTTTTCGAGGAAAATGTCACAAAAATCTATAAATACAGAACTGGGTCCTGTTGTCAGGGCAGCTAATAGCAAAACTCCTGTTTGACTTCAGTGGGTGACATCCCATAGATCTGAGCCGGCTGTGAGCTACCTCACGGGCTGGCTGCTGTCAGCAGTGTACTCGTTAGTAGTACACCGCTGCAAATTTCTAGTCTGTCTGAGACTGAGCAACCTTAGAAGAGCAGGTTGAAGTCAGACCCTGCTTTTTTTTAGGATGTTGTTTTTCATAGAATCATAGAGCAGTTTGGCAGCGGAGGGTTTGGTTACGCTGACTTGACGTTCTTTATCGGAGGGATGGCTCTGTTTTCACAGTGCTGATTTCCTTTCCTGGTTATTGTCTCTTGTGCTGTCGTCGTGATCCAGCTGTTGTTCTTTCCTGCAGAAGAGAGTGGGAGATCCGCCTGCAAGAGACGCTAGGCCCCCACTACGTCATGCTCTATTCTGCTGCCCATGGGGTGCTGTACATGTCGGTCTTCATCCGAAGGGACCTGATCTGGTTCTGCTCAGGTGAGCAATCCAGTAAGACCTGGAGAGCGGAGAGATGAAAGGACTGCAGCCATCGGGTGTCTTGTCCTTTCTCCAGGGCTGTCCTTCGCCTAACGTTCCTGCTTGCTGTTTCTAGAGGCTTTGCAGTCAAAGCATCTTCTTTTTCTCCTTCCAGAAGTGGAGTATGCCACGGTGACAACTCGAATCGTGTCTCAGATCAAAACCAAAGGAGCTCTGGGAATCTGCTTCACATTTTTTGGGACCTCCTTTCTCTTCATCACCTCCCACTTCACATGTGAGACATTTACAGTCTTGTTAGAAGTTGTCTTGCTTGAGGGAGGAGGGGGGTTGCTTTAGAAAAGTAAAAAAGCTGCAGGGGAATAGAGGAGCAGGACAGACTGACGTCAATGCTCAGGATTGCTGGTAGCAAACTTACAAAAGAACCGTATTTAGAAAAACAGGAATAAACTCTGCACAATCGTATTCCTTTTTCCACACTTCCTGTCATCGTTTTTCAGTCTGTATGCTTCCTGGGTCAGTGTGTTTCATATTACATGTAGAAATGTCTGATGTCCTTTGGAAGCTCCTGTTGTAACCAGAAATGGTAATTGAATGGAAATGCTGCATCGTTGGCAGTAGTGGGATTTCTGTCTTTCAGCTGGGGACAGTAAGGTGAATGAGAGGAAGCTGGACTACAATAAAACCATTCAAACCCTTACACTTCCCAAGAATGTTCCGGACACAAACCCGTATCGATCCAGTTCTAGTAAGTGTGAAACCACGCGTGGGAGCCCAAATGAGCAGAGTTTGTGCATTGTCTTTCAGTCTACGTTAAGGCAGAGAGAATGAAAGTGCTCATTTGAGATGGTATAAAAAACAGACCACAGGTCTTTTTGTCTGAGGATGGTTATTATTCAAATGATTATTTTTTTAGTTGGGCCATAATTTGGGGGGAAGCTTGAGAGAAAAAGTTGAAATGGAGGGAGAGAGAGAAAATTCAAAAGGAGTTTCCATGTGATGTATTTTTTCTCAGAGCAGCAATAAGAAAATTCTGGTGTAATTTTTATCTACGTTATGGATGTGTTTCACTTTCCAAGTGTTTTCTAGAACAAGTGGAAATTTATTTCAAAACTTAAGAGAAGGGACAGTATTTCAATTTGCATATACACTGGTCAGTGTATTGTTTGCAAAATTCCATTATTGTTTCTTAGTATTGTGCTGCTAACATGATGTCTAGATGTGTAGCTAAGCCCTTTCTCTAGAAAGGTGCATTTACTCTTTATCTGCGGTGTAGCATTAAGGTTTTGAGTTCATACTATTTTTAGGTCCTATAGGTAGTTCGGTCTCTTTTCAGCTTTTCTAGGATTTTTAAAATTTCTCTGCTGTTTTCTACTGGGTTTTTATTACCACAGTCTGTGATGGTCAGAGGCAGAAAACAGGTTCAAGTGTTCTATCTCGTGGTAGTAAAAAGAAAGGATTTATGCCTGTGTCTTGAACATAGCCAGCAGCCCTCTCAGTAAGCTGTATGTCACACAGCTCTCGCCTCAAAAGAATTGAGTTGCCGTCTGTAGCTACATCATATACTTGAATTTTCCTCAAAAGGAGATTCAAAACAAAAGTGTGACATTTTGTTTTGCTTTCTTTCAGAACTTTTCAGGATGTTTACCTTTATACTGACACTTTTGGCTTGAATTTGCAGGTGACGTCACGACTCGGTTTGATGAAGTATTCTGGTTTGGTGACTTCAACTTCCGATTAAATAAGGATCGTGAGACTGTGGATTCCATCTTGAACCAGAACCCAGAAACAGACATGTCCAAGCTACTGGCATACGACCAGCTCACCAGTGAAATGAGTAGGGGTGAGGGACAGCTGTTTTTCTCCTTAGTCTCCAGGAACAGAGATACCTACACGCAGAACTAATCACAGCCAAATCCCTATTTCCTAGAGCCCTTTCCTGCTTTCTCTTGTTAAGTTCCCTAAAAGAGGAAGTCAGCAGTTGTCAAATAGTGGCAGTCTGGACAAGGGACTTTTTGCTGTAGCGTTTTGCTGTGGATAGTGTAATCTCCCAAGTCGATCACTGCGCTGTTTCATCTGACTCCTATAAACTGGGCATCGTTCTGTCAGAGTGTCTAGGGCATTTAGATCCGAATAGCTAGCATCTGCAAAGCGTCATGAGCTTTCAGTGGAAGGGGAAGTGCTTGCACCAAGGGTTCTGTTTAGCCACTGACTAAATAGCCACCAGCTATTTTCTGTCCTCAGTATCTAAGTACTTGAGTTTGCTCTCTTTCTGGAGCCCAAGCCCAGTTTTTTCTAATCCTCTGTGTACACGGCTGTTGTTTCTAGCCAGCGTTAGTTAAGCAGGGTTGAATAACCACAGAAAGTGTGCCGGGTTCTTGGGTAGGAGGAGTTTGTTGTTCATGCTGTTCTCCCCTTCCCTTGCAGGGTCTATTTTCAAAGGATTCCAAGAGGCTGACATTCATTTCCGTCCTTCCTACAAGTTTGACATAGGAAAGGACAGCTATGACACCACTTCCAAACAACGGACTCCTTCCTACACGGTAAGGGACGGTTTCAGAGCAGTGTGCTCGAAGGGCTGCTCAGCCTCACGTCTACCTCCCAGGGGGATTCTCGCCTGCGAGAAAAAGCTGCCTTCCGCAGTTGGTCTGCGTGGGATGCAGTCGTGCTGAGATTTGTTGCTTAAGGGCAACAGGCCACGTGGAACTGGTTTGGAAGAAAGATCTGTTGAACCTGTGAGCACAGGGAGAGTTTGGCACAGGCTGCTAATCTTATTTTCCCTGCCTTACATCCTGTTCCAGTGCATTCTCCCCTGTGCTCAGGGCTGGGCACAGAACCGCTGTTGGGATCAGGCACACGTTCTTCACGAATGTGTCCCCGTCCAAGACAGTTTCACGAAGGGGAGTGTGATAAATGAATGGATTTGTCTCTTGTGAAGCATTGCTTCTCTCCAGGGTGGATGTGCTAAGGCAGTTACCATCAGTCTCCCCTCTCTTTCTGCCTCCCAGGATCGAGTTGTATACCGCAGTCGGTACAGAGATGACATCCATGCTGTCAAGTACTCCTCTTGTCCTGTGATCAAAACTTCAGACCATCGGCCTGTATTTGCCTTGTTTCGTGTGAAAGTGAGGCCTGGCAGAGACAAGTGAGTACCTCCTCATGCCTCTCCGTGGGATTGCACGTGGCCCCGGTGATCCTGAGGATACGTTCCTGTTTGGAGTTTGTCCTTTCGGTCCTGAAATTCCTGCGTTTATCCCGTGTAGCGTTCTGCAGCCTGTTTGGGTTTACCCAATACTGCTCAGTGGTCAGAGCAGCAAGAGCGCTTAAACCTTGCACTGACATCTGAAATCCCTCTGCCAGGTCCCTTAATCCTCCTGAGGGAGATAAAGAGAGTCTGTTGCAATTGCCTGTAAATCTCTGTTTTATCTGAGATGCAGCGCTCTGGTTTTCCTATCAGCATGGACGGCTTTCCTCTTCTGTTTCCCTTTCCCTCTTTGGGATCAATTTTGTTTTCCCTCCCCAGTGGTGGCTACCTTTCAACACAGCT
The DNA here is from genome assembly GCA_013399095.1 of Psophia crepitans. NCBI lineage: Eukaryota > Metazoa > Chordata > Aves > Gruiformes > Psophiidae > Psophia > Psophia crepitans. Next base: position 2,499,327 of record VWZZ01004507.1, read on the forward strand.
GTACATCAGTGGAGTATTTTGAGATCCTCCAAGTTCTGAATGTCCCACTGTGGGCTGTCGCACTAGTAGAGCTCCTTAGAAAATTTGGTTAAGTCACTGAAATTTAGTTAGTATTATGAAAACCCTTACCTTGCTGCTGTGGAAGAACAACTTTGTTTTGCCCATTTTCTCCCACAGCAGCAGGTAAATGCCTTAAGAAAGCAAAACTTGGATTTCTGGCCTTTGTTGTATGAACTAGTTGGGAAATGTTGGGCAAACAAGCAGAATGTGTTTGTGCCCTGATCGAATTGCTTGTGTTTATATTGTAGCATTCCACTGGCTGCAGGGCAGTTTGACAGAGAACTCTATTTAATTGGAATAAAGAGGCGCATTACAAGGGAACTTCAGAAACGGCAAGAGCAGAAGGACCAAAAATCCAGCAGCATATGTAGCATTTCCTGAGCTGAGATCTCTGCGGTGCTTGTGTTAGAGGTGCCAGGAAAGAGGATTTCAGGCCACCGCAAACTCTGCAGGGAATCGTCTGCTTAAGCACCTCTGGCAGTTGCTGTGGCTTGTGAAGAATGTCTTAAACCTCATCCTGGATTCATCTGCATGAGCTAATCCATGTAGCTCAAGTGCTTTTGCTGAAGAAAATGGAGTCAGTTATTTAGGACATCCATCCCAACAGATGTTTGGTTTTAACCATCCTATCTCTGGAAGCCACCGGGTGCTGTCTTTGGGTTCCAAGACGACTCCACGCAGGGGCACAGCTTCTGGAATTGGCATGACTGGGGGCAGGGGACCTAAGAAAAGCCTGCAGAAAGGTGAACGTTTTTGTTTATCTGCTTGATTTGATTTGGTTAGCTTGCATACGTTGTGGGGTTGGTACTTTTTCTCCTTATCTGTAGCCAAGCGTACGGTTTGCTGTGAAATGTGTAACAGGGACCAGTTAGGGCACCCAGGCAGTTTTGTCTAAGGATGGTGCTCCTGTGTTGGGCTTTTTGTGGGCCTCTGCAGGAAGGTCTGTGTGAATGTACTACTGTACATCGACGTGTAGAAACATTGCCTTTCAATAATTATGCTATGGGCCTTCTGTTACTAAGGGGGTAAAGATCAGTCTCTCACACCATATATTTGGCTGTTGAGACTGCTTGAAACAATCCCTTAACTCACTTGCCCTCGCCAGGAGTGATAAAACACTTCCTGCCTTCAGCAGCAGGGCACTGGAGTTGAAAATCACGGGCTACTGCGCAGTGCTTCACTGAAGTGATGACGGCGTCAAGTGAGTGTACGAGGGAAGCAAGCAGGGAAACTGCGGGGAGTCGGCTCAGCGCAGTTCCGTTACCTCCGATTACTGTTCATTCCTTTTGGGTTTATTTTTCCAATTCAGCGAACTGTGAGTAACTTGCGATTTTTGAAGTAGTGTTGTCTTAAGGCTAAATATGTTACGTGGACCAGTATGGCACTGGTAGAATGTTAAGTACAGTTACTACTTAAAAACTCATCATGGGCACCAATCGGCAGGATCATTAATGACCTTAGCACATAACACACCGTGCAAACACCTTGGAGGAAGTGCTGCTAACTATGCAACCTGTCCAAGACAGCTTCTGTTCCGCGGTACAAACATTTATGGCACTGACCTATCTGTAGCCATCAGGTATTTGGATTTCCTTTCTTTTTAAAGGAATAAAAATAAATTAATGCAATACCTTAAACGAGACCCAGGGTTGTCAGAACTTGAGTTCATTGACTACCTGATGCATGCCGACCCTTCGGGTGACCTGAGCTGTTTATCTGCAGCTGGAAAAGCGGGACCGATTTCTTTGGAATCGTTTGTATTGAACAAATCACACTTCACCTGCCAGCTGAAGAGAGCCAGCCATTAGCTGATGAATTTCAGAACTCTAACCACTTGCTCCAGTCATTTACAAGTCTCTTTATTTTTTTTCTTACAAACATACACAACTACTGAATAGAACTTCCATACTGTGGGTTCCACAAGAAGCAATGCAACCTTTTATTCTAGTTGCAGGAGGAAAGGTAAGTGGATAAAGCAGGTAATAGCTGCCTCTTGGTGTTCTGCTGCCAGGTCGATCGCTCCTTATACGACACAGCTAGCCAGGGCAGCGCTGCGATGCAGCCCTCGGCGTTTTTAAGCCCCTGTGCTAGGGGATCATGTAAATCAAATGTTTTATTCCTCACTTTTGGGTCTCCATTTCTTCAGTGTGGCAAATGCCTAGCACTTACCTTCGTGTCTTTCTGTAACACAGTGTCAGCCACTTTCCAGGTCTCTGAACTCACTAAATGTCATTTTGTTGATCTTGACTCGTAGCTGAGCAATATTTCTGCTGAGAGACAGACAATTATGTTGCCTTTTTGCAAGGCCTTAAATTTGTTCATCTCAGTGACAGTGAAGAGTGTAGGTACGAGTTTAAGGTGCTGCAGCAGCAGCTCATTTAAGAACAAGGTACAGCAACTCTGGAGTAAAAGAACTTTTATTCTTTAGCATATGTCACTTGCAAGTGAAAAACCTGAATAGGATTGCTTTCATTCTAGAGTAAGTGTCCGTGTCGCATTAGACATCCTATCTCTGTAGATTAACTCCACAGAAATTTAGTTACACCATAGGTCTACTTTCCTCTGAGCTCTAGCAAAATTATGAAGTTATTTCCAGACATGGGACTTCTGACAGTACTACAGATGGTAAATTACACTGCTGAAATGGATCCGTGATGCTTCTAACAAAACCTCAATGGTGGGAAACTTCTTGCCTAGCTTCCCGTGGGTAATAACGAGTATTTTCCTAATTCAGTTTGGCAAAGTCTTTATTCACCTTGGTACCAGCTATAATTTGAATTCAGGTATGTAAGCCAAGCTCTTTGAACATGCCACCGCATTCCTCAAGAGGGGCACGGACCAGGGCCACCAGTGACAGCCCCCCCCTCTACTGCTGCTGCGATTACCTGGTAACACACAGCACTGACTGACTTCTCAGATACGTGCTTTCAGTTGTAGTGACGAATATTTTGGCTTGCTGTATTCTCCCCAGGGCCAAGGGAAGGCTGTATACACCCATCTTCTCTTGTACCTTACCCAGAGGGTGGAAGTACTCGTCCAGAGCCCAACATAACAAACTCTTCATGCCCAGTGTTCTGAAGCAGCTTTGTTTGGCCGTAGCAAAGCTCCACATTTGCACAGGATGCCTGGAAAGGTGGGGGGGGGCTTGCAGCAATATTATAATCTTGAAAACTTATTAAAAAAGAAGCAAGTCTGTGAGGCGTGCAGGACGCACTGCTTTATCGAAAGAGCCGGTACATCCGAGGGAGTCGCCCATCCTTACTGGAAAGCGCTGCCTGGATGTGTTCGTAAGTGGGCAAATCGGTTAAGTCACCCAGAGCAGCCACAGCTGGTTTTTTATGAAGCATCTTAGTGACCACTCTCTTGATATCGCTAGATTTCACCTGACCTGCAGAAAAAAAGAAAGAAAAAAAAGCCAGTTGTGACAACTACATTCTAAGTAGCACGAAGCAGCTTTATTATGATGCTGAGTGAGACCCTGTGCTCAGAGCGCCCATCACTAACTGAAGGCCTTCTCTATTAGGCTTCTGTTTTTTCCATCCTTCTGACAACAATAAGCATTGTGCTGCTTGCAAGCAGTTGCAAAGATCAGTGTGAAATAGGTATCTGGAGTAGTTATGCCCCCTCGGCTTTCTAAGGTGATTCACCTGTGCTACCAAAAATACGTTGCACCCACAATTCAGTCAAGGCCAGGAAAAGTGTTGCCTACTCACCGATCAGGGCACAGAGCTCATGAGGTAGCTTCCTCGTGTTTGTTGCCAACACTTGCCTTCCCACATCTTCGAAGATAACTGGCCGAGACTCGAGGTTCATCATGAGCATGGACTTCAGCTGCGTCTTCGCTCGCTCGAGTTCTACCTGTAAATGGGCAGCAAATACAAAGAGATGCTCAAAAACAGTCTGGCCACGGCTCTCTACTACAAGATACCACAAAAGACCTTCCCCTTTGTGAATGCATTGCTAAAATTACTATATTCTTTCACACAAATAGGTAACATACGTATCTACAACAACTGATTCCAGCAAGGCCAGAGCAATACGTTATTTCAACAAGCGAGGCTGCTGACCTCGCCTATGGCTCCTGCCATTAGAATGAATTCTCTTGTGATGATTTCCACCATCTCTCGAACCTAGGAAAAACAGATAGTTGAAAGATTAGAATTAGTCTTACGCTGTTAACATGACTGTCTGGTGATAAGTGATGTGATTACTTTTAAGGACACCTGTCTGAATACAGGACGAGTTACCTGTTTTGGATCTGCACTGGCATGTATGCACAGGAGACCTGTATCCTCATAACTGTGGTGGTAAGAGGTTGCATTATACATCCAGTGGTGTCTGCGAGTATACAAAAAGTATTTAAAAATTTTAAAAAAATCAGAATTTAAATGTAAAAATTAAACAGCCATGGACAGCAAGTCCCCTCCTAGTGCATTTTCAGGATTGTCAGCAGTGCCAAGAATTGTCAGTCCCTGCCTCTGACCATCCCTGTGTGCGGCATCCACTTCCTTTGCTCCACCTGCATCCTTGAGACCAAACCCAAACAGAGCAGGGTTACTGGTACCTCCTGCCAATTGTTAGTATCCCCCCATTAAAGGGGGAGAGTGGAAGACGACAGGATTCCTGGTCACCTCTGCCCTTTACCTCACCCTCTCAAAACGCCCACTGACAAATCAGTCCCACGTGTCTCAAGCGGAATAAGCTGATGTAAAGTCTGGAGGTGTTGGCTTTCAAAAGATGAAGCCTTCCACGTGAACCTGCTAGAGAAGAGTGTTTCTGCCCTCCCTTAAAAAGAAGGGCAAACTAACCTGTTGAGCACATTGAGGTACAGTCGGGTGAACATGCCCTTGCCAGGCCCTCCAGCTGAAAAAGAGCCACCACCTCCCATCATCATGTTTAGTACGGCAAAGGGAATGAAGTCTTCCTCCTGAATTCCAACAAGAAATGCGGTCAGCTAGTAACACAGCTCCCAAGAGTCTGGGATGAGTAAAAAGGGGGAAAGAGTCAGAAGTACGGCACAAGGAGAGTGTAAAGGTCAGTGCCTTCATGGAACTGTCAGTGAAAAGCTGCTCGTCTGTACGTGCAGCATCAGCAGCAGGGGTGCCGATGTTTATGTAACAAGATAGTATTCTGGGATTCAAGTACAGGGCACCCAAACCAAAGGATTTTAGGTTAATACTTACCAAAAATGAGCAGCTTTCTAACCCAATCATGATGTGGGTAAGCTCTGGGATGGGAGTAGGGCCCAGACTCACGTCTGACATATCTTTTTCAACCTGTGGGAGACAGGCAGACAAATCCTTAGGACCTATTTTCCCCTCTGTTTTATTCCACTTGATACACCCTCAGCAATTAACCCATCACCCAAATAAGGGCTGTCACGGCCAGTTTTGGCCGTATGTATGTTACGAACAGTATGTAATTCTAGAAAATAAAACCTCTAGAGAAATCAGCTCGAGTCCAAACCTGCACCTCCAAGGGAGAGGAAGAGGCACGATGCCACCTCTCCCTTCCTTTTACCTTGACGATGCCTCCTGTGTACTGAGCCACAGATCTGTCCACGTCCTTGCTCTGCCCGCTGCCCCACGCCGGCTCTGCCCCGAGCAGGTGTTTCTTCGCACACTCCACTAACCGCTCATGCTCGATCCCCACCCCGGCAAGCACCATCCTGTCTGGCGTGTAGTAGTTGCGCAGGTAGGAATGCAGGACGTCTCGATCGATTTTGTCAGTGTTTTCCACTGGGCAGAACCTGTTCAATCCAACTGTGTTATCTCTGTAGGCTGCCTAAAAGGAAATAGATACGTTAAAGTAACAAATACCACTTCGCCCCCCTCCATCTAAACCTTTTCTTTCTGTTTTAGAATTATGCCTACCTGTTTGAGACATGTAAGAGAGGAAAGGCTGAGCATTATTTCACTAATGGCAGCGTAACTCAACAACATTTTGTCACCCGCGTCAATAAATATAAGTTCTAGATAGTCTAAGTTCAAATCTTTCACTGCAGAAAGCAGGATTTCAAAGTGGAGGGACAGAAAAATTCTCCCTCTCCCTCCTGAAATCTAATTGAATAACAGAAAAATCTGTTTTCAGAATAGTCTATAATAAACCCTGAAGTTGAGGAAAAACCGAGGAGGAGGACGCAGCATGTCTCGTACAGGGGGCGGCTCAGTGTTTTACCGCATGGATCATTTCTGTGAGCAGAGGCTCTGGATCGGGTCTCATGTTCAAGTCTTCAAGCTCAAATCGTATTGCCGTTCGAGTCATCTCAATTTCTTCATCTGTAGTAAGAGAGAAAGCAAGAGATCACCACCAGCACGCAAAATACCCAGCTGCTACACAGTAGCTTCTTGATAAGCGTCATCTAATGAAGAATTCTGAAATCTAACAGCAAGTCATGCATCAGGAGTCTTTCTCTGAGATAGAAACTGATGTTGCCAGACCTGATAACCTGGGCTGTAGCGCTACGTCAGCCAGCAAGTTGACCACTGTGTCCAGGCCTTTGGCGTCAGCAGAAACAGCGTACATTATGGTGTCCCTGCAACACAAGCAGACGGGTTCTGCACTGAGAAGTCAGATCTATGATGGTTCAGATAAAGCTGCTTGACCATTACCATTGAATGCGTTCAAAAGGAAACGGAACTGACTTTCGTAACCCTTTCAGGTTCACGTTTGTAGCTGTTTAGCAGTCGCCACAAAAGGATTCATGCTGCTTAGAAGCGAAAAGTGGCTTTTACTGTCACATCCCCCAAAAAAGCAACTCAACTACTGTCAGTGTTAGAGCCACTCAGGTATAGAGCACAAAGGAAGAGCGTCATCGTACCTCGATGCCTGGCAGTCACAAATGCCCCCGTGCTTCTCTAAGGTGAGGAGAATTTCATCTTTGCTGCCAAACTGAGCTGTGGACTAAGAAAGAAAATACCAGTGTTATTAATTAGTAAAGCAATAACTGTTTGTAGCCAAAACAAGCATCTTCCTCTACATTCTATACTCACTAACCTTGGAGACTTTCAAAATATAATTGCGGTCACAGTAATTAACTAGGAATACCATCACCATCTCTTTACACAGATCAGACCCACAGCACCACTGTGAGGAGCGGGCCCTGCCCTCGGCCGCTCTCCCGCTTTCTCTGGTCGCTCACTGCTCTGCAGATTTACGGTGTTTCCCAGAGATTGCGGGGTCCCGCTACGACAAGTACGGTACTCACGGAGAAGGCCAGCTTTTCCAAGAAGTGAGAGATGCCACTGAGGTATTTCGCTTCGTGTCTTGATCCCGAATTTATAAGAACTAGCGTTAAGAGGAGAAGAAATCAGCGTGATTTTTACCTCCACCTGCTCCTTACATAGAATCACAGAATCCTTAAGGTTGGGAAAGACCTCTAAGGTCATCGAGTCCAACCGCCAGCCCACCCCCCATGGCTCCTGCCCCCTGTCCCACAGTGCCACGGCTACACGCTTTCTGACCCCCCCCAGGGACGGGGACTCCCCCCTCCCTGGGCAGCCTGTCCCCAGCCCTGACCCCTCTGTCGGGAAAGGGATTTTCTCCAAGCTCCAACCTGGCCCTCCCCAGGAGCCATTTGGGGCCGTTCCCTCTTGTCCCATCCCTTGTTGGTAGGGAGCAGAGACCAACCCCCCCTGCCCACCCCTCCTGTCAGGGAGCTGCAGAGAGCGATCAGGTCTGCCCTCAGCCTCCTCTTCTCCAGACTGACCCCCCCAGTTCCCCCAGCC
>VWZZ01004507.1:2515040-2545321 GCA_013399095.1 Psophia crepitans
CACCACAGTCAGCATTTCTGTATTTTTGTTGTCTAACAGATGATGGTGAAGATGGTGACTCGGATTCTCCTGCTGAAATGGTAACCGTTTTCTCTGTAAGCGTATCTTTCCATCTATTGAAGGGGAATTTCACTCTTTTCTGGGGATATCTAGGCAGCTGGCTTGGCTCCGTAGCTTGGGAAGGATCAACAAGACCTGGAGGTTTAGTTGTTCCTGCCCAGGACTTTGTTATTCATGTGTAATAGAGGGATTTCTGCATGTGAAAACAAATGAGAGGGAGCAGAGGCCTCTCTGCTCTGGTGCCTGCTGATCTCTGTCTCTGGAAACACACCAGCTTCTGGGGAGGTTGCAGAGCAATTGCACTCGTGAAAGAAATCATCAGCTTGTGATCAAGAAATCTTTTACTTCTTTGTACTTGAAGAGCACTGGGTTTGTACATGAGGGGAAAATGACTTTTAAGACCTTTTATGAATCTATTTACCTTTGGTGGTGTTTTAAACATAATGTTTTCTGACTTTGTATAAAAACATTTAGCAGAGAAATATCTTAAGACCTGTAGGTCACAGTAAAGGAGAAGCTAGTTTGTGAAGACAAATCTGCTGGTGCAGATTGGACCCAGGTACAGAGCACTTTGATGGAACAGTCAGCCCTGTTTTATGTCTGAAGCACATGGTAGTAAGTCAAGGGAAGAGTTGCTTCAGCAGAAGCACAAATGAGGTGGAAATTTGGAGGAGGTGGTTGTGAAGTACAGGTTTAGCAGGGAAGAGAGCTCCAGTGTAAAGTGCTACTGTTTTGCAGTTTACTTAGTTTTGCAGCTGATGGTACAAGACCAGGTCTTGGTGAGGTTTGGGGTCGGACTTCGGTTCAAGCAGCAGCAGGCTGAGCTACTGGTGAGGGGAGCTAGGCGAGGCTGGGCACGCTGCCTCGGGGGGCGTTCGGAACAGCTGCCAGGGAGGGACAGACACGTGCTTACAGATCTTTTGAAAATCAGCTTTGCGAGACAGTAGAAGTACTGAGTTATAAAAATAACTATGTTACGTAGCTGCTTTTAAAGCAAGCGTTCTTCTCCCTTTTTTCCTCCCTTTTGCCTCCCTTAAATGCCTTATTTGCTTCAAGGAAATGGAAAGAGAAGATGACAGTAGCGATGATGATATTGAAGGTAGTCTGCCACAGGATCCAGAAACATGTCTGCAGATGAACCATGTGTACCAAGAAGTCATCCAGGAAAAGATTGAGGAAGTCAAGCTTCTCATTGCACAAAACAGAGAACAGCAGGTGAGGAAGACAGTAGTAAAATATTAATTCCTCTGCTTTTCTGAGTTGCCATTTGCCATCTTTCCCTGCCACCAAATCCAGTAAAACTCTCCAGGGCATTCCTAATCCAGGAGCAGTGGATCCTAACCCTAAACCAGCGGAAGCAGCTGCAGCAGTCACCGTACTTTGTTTGCTGGTGTGGTGCTCAGCTTGCGTGGCCAGGAACCAGGTTCATTTTCATCATGGCAGTTCAAACCAGTGTCACTTGACTGGCCTTTCAAATGGCTTCCTTGACTGGTGTTTCCATGCCTTCCTATCGCCAAAAATGTTACTACTAGCACATTTTATATCATATATTTTAGCTTGCTGAAGCAAGTTACAGTGTGCTGTACAAACTGAGGAAATTCCAAATCCTGTCTTTAATGCGTACACTGTCTTGATCCTTGAGGTCTCTGGACAGTCTGGTGTTGCGGATTGGACCCCTGCCTGGCGTGTTTGTGATGGTTCAGCTACTGCTCTCTGAAATGAGGAGTTTGAAGGAGACACTGACACTGTTTAATTGATTCTTGTATTGCAGAAGGAAATCATGTGCGAGCTTGGTGGTCCAAAGGTAGCAAAGGCGGGAGATGGTAGAAATCTACCAGCAAATGTATTTTTGGGTCACTTTATGAAGCCATACTTTAAGGATAAAACAACAGGAATTGTAAGTAAATACAACTAGGTTGCATACCATAGGTCTTTCAGTGACAGATTTACGTTGTAACTGAGTTAAAGCTGTGTTAGGCTTCTGCTGTGTAACTGTGAGCATCACTCCTGAGTTTGAAATCTCTGCTTTTTTCTCACTTCTTGCCTGCTTACCCTCTTTTGGAAACGTTTGTTCTACCCATGTCTGGCTGTGATATCTGGAAGTGAGGTGTAAGGAGCGTCATTCCAGCCGTGGGGCACCTGAACATTCTTGTTCTCAACGTAACTTTGTTTGTCTTCATCTCCACGATCCAATGTCGTGTTGTTGGTTAAAGTACTTGTTGTAATCTGGTTGTCCTTGAAACTGAGTTTTCTGAGGCAAATGTCACCACTTTTTCATGTGTTTTTAAAGGGTCACTAGCAAAAGGTGATCTTGACTTTTTGTTGTAGCTAAGATGTCAACTGTCCCCCTACATAGATTAATATAATAGTCAAGTAATGACTGGTATTTTTTCTATGAATTCCTACCCAAGTTGGTAGTGCACCTTCAGTATGTACAAACATGTGTTAATACTTGTCCCCACATTCAAAATGCTGCTTCAACCAGCTGTCAGCTAGCGTGAGCAGGCCTGACTCTGGGCTGCGAAGGTGCCATGTAACCACGGACAGGCTTAACTTGAAGTATCTGTTTTCTGATGTATCTGTGAGCTAGTGCTAGTAAAGGTAACTTAGCACTTTGCACAAGTTTGAGTTACCACTCTTTTTTGTAGCAGTTCATGCTAGAGGTCTAAGAGAGAAGGACAGTTTTTCTGCATATCTGACTCTTCCGAAGTATCTAACCCTTCTAATCTTCATTAGGGCCCTCCTTCCAATGAAGATGCCAAGGAAAAGGCAGCTCAAGGCATAAAGTCCTTTGAACAACTGCTTTCCACAAAGTGTAAGTAACTCTGTGCTGTTCAGTATGCCGTAAGAGTTATAACAAATCTATACCTTCATATTGTTAGTTCCCCCCCAGTTGCAGTTAAACAGCAACACTTCTCCTATTTCATACTTGACTCTACCAAAAAAATAGTAGTTAAAAGTAAACGAGATACTCTGTAAATTGTTTTATTGAGTGATTAATGACTCGCTTCTTTCATTTGCATTTGTTTTGATGCATCATATAATAATTCCTGTGAGCACTCCAAAACCAAGCGAGATTCAGTGAGAGAAGTTCAAGGGACACTTACAGCTCTGGATGGTTGCAAACACCTGGGTGATGATCTTTACCGAGATCTCCTCAGAACTAAAACCGAGCAAGAAGCTGCAACTTGCCCAAGTCAGACACAACATTAGTCATTTTGGTGAAGAACATAATCAATTTACCTAGCCTCTGGTATGCAGTTTGCACAACAGAATTGTGTAGCTAATGAAGATGAACTGTTATTGATGTCCTGGGGCATACTTTAACAGTGGTGTGGAGAGCAGTGGATCTCTCCTGGCAGTGGTTCTGCACTCATGGATGCTCCGTTACCTTGTTTTGTCTAGGGAAAAGCAGAGAGAAGACATTATTGCAGAAATCGGTAATAAGTGACCGTTTGCAGCGCCTGCTTCAGCCAAAGTTACTGAAGTAAGTACTGTGTGAAAATCTTCTTCCTCCTGAAGAGAAAGTTGTATATGAAGGAAGGAGAGGATGTATGTGGAGATTATACCTTCCTTCAGCAAGTTCTTGCATTAAGTGCGATTCGGTAAGGTCTCAAAACACAGCACGGACACGTTGACTGTCACCGTTGGGCCTGGGAGAGCCACTCTGAATTACAGCAGTGGTCCTCAAGCTCCCCAGTCCTGTGGGCACCAGTGCAGAGGATGACACTGTTGTAGGTAGCAGTACCTTTCGTTCTTTGTTGACATCTATATTATCTGTGTGCATACGTGGTACCAAAGAGTCTTGTTGGACTGCAATGTCCTGACCATAAGCAAGAGCTTACAGCTTTTGGGTTGGGTTGTAAATGCTCGATGATTGCTTTGCGGGTGTCTGGCAAGTGGAGAGGTTTTGTTTTGGAGGTGGTGTGGAGTTTTAGGCCATCTGTTTCTCCCCATTGACGCAGTGGTGTAACTTAAAATAGTCTGCAGGATTTAAAGCTGAAATTGTGATATGTAGCAAGTCATAACGGTGTGTCAGGAGAGAGATTTCTGTGCCTGGAGCTGGTCTTTGTTGCTGTTGCAGCAGCCATGGGTTCTCTGTAAATAGCAAAATGATTAGTCTGAGACCTGTTCTGGGTCAGTGATTTGCACTAAAGGTAGAAAAATAGGACAATGAGTGTGCCATGTGGGAAAACCCACAAGAACAACAGTTTTGTGCAGTGTGGAAATAAACTGGGAGGAAAGAATTACACTGATGGGGAAATAAGCTTTGCCATACATCCTCTGATGCCATTAACCTCATTCCCATCTAGTCATATAAACTAATGATAAAAATGTCTTTGAACAGGATGAATTATTGGAATCAGAAACTGGAAAAAGTCAAGACTGAAATGGAGAAACAGATCCTGGAAAAGCAAATCAAAGAAGTGGAGCGAGAAATAGAGGCGATTAAGTGAGAAGTTGTCTTTTTATGTTCTTGGTGAAAATGAAAGTGTTTTTAGAATTTACCTCTTAAAATTCCCTCCTTCCTCAAGTGTTTCTCTATATGCCATTTGGAGAAAGCTTTGTTTGTGCTGGCTTGCAAAAATGAAGTGCTGTTCAAATTCTGTAGAGCTCTCCACAGTTCTCTCCTAAGAATTGTGTTCTAGGTCTCAATACACAAATGTAGCACCTATACGCAGTACAGAGGTGCTGCTTTAAATAGTTCTTGATTTAACAACAAGGAAGCAGCGAGCTCAGCAGTTCTGAGCCTTTGCTCATTAACATGAGCCATGTATTTTGATTGTGTTTGCATTAATTGTTCCTCTGGCTAAACCAACTTCATCTTGTTTTGCAAGAAGAAACATTGTTTTGGGCAAAGTTACTGTGTTAGAGCGCCCTGTGCTGTGAGATAGCGTTCAGTTCTTGTGGAAATAGTAACAGGTGGGAGGAGTAAGATAGAGCAAGAGCAGGAAGACAATGTGGCTGTTTGTTTCACCAGTTAATGTGGTTCATTCTTTCTCCTTGTACCTTCTGCTTTAGCCAACTCCCAGAAAGTGACTTGTTAGGCAACAGATTTGATGAGCATGACTGGGAGAAAATTTCAAACATCCACGTAAGTTGGGAGATCAGCTGGTTTGCTGCTTCTGGTATCTGTGTCCCTCCTCTTGAGAATTACCTGACCGGGTCTAGTTTGCATCCGCTGTTCCTGTCATGTGTTTCTCGAAGTTGACTGTTATGCGATGTCAGCTTGTTAAATTTGATGATTTACTTCTGGAAAACTGGAATGCAAAATATATTCCTTGTATTGATGTTCTTGCTGTCCAGGTGTTTCAGTCCCCGCTACAAGATAGAAACAGATTTTTGCTGTTTCTTTTAGTTCGATGGACAACGTAATTCAGAAGAATTGAGGAAGTTTTGGCAAAATTGGGAGCATCCAAGCATCAACAAAAAGGAATGGACTGAGGAGGAAATAGAGAGGCTAAAGAAGATAGCTGCTGACCACGGTTATCTGGACTGGCAGATGATAGCCCAGGAGTTGGGGGTAAGGTCTTCTGAGCCCAGAGACAAGGGGTGACAAGTCAGTTAATTCTGACTTAACTGTACCTCCTGTCAATTTTCAGAAGATGATGTTAATGTTAATTCATTGTTAATTAATGCTTTTCTGAGAAGAGTTCAAGAACAGTGCCAAAAAAGGTGTGATACTTCAGCCTTTCCCTCTTGCCTTTTGTCCTCATCTGTAACGTTGTCTGCATTGTATTAAGACAAACAGGACACCTTTCCAGTGCTTGCAGAAGTATCAAATCTATAACAAAGACTTGAAAAGGAAAGAATGGACCAAAGATGAAGATCAGATGCTTCTAGAGCTTGTTCAAGAGATGAGAGTAGGAAGTCATATCCCGTACAAGAAAAGTAAGTGACCTATGAATGAAAAGGCCTTTCTTTCATCTTTTTTTTTTCTTTCATTCTCCCAGACTTATGTCTGTTAATGTTTCTGCATATTAGAGCACCCAACCTGCTCTGATTCAAGGAATTAATGAAGTTTTTATTGCCTGTGAATGTTTCCATTTCCAGGATAGTCATAGTTCTGTGTTTTCACCTTACCTTTCTAGCCTGTGATCTAGCCAAGGCACAACATTGCTGTGGCTCATCTGAAACTACAGATGTACTGACTTCTAAACCCCTCTTGATGAGATGAATGAAAGAGGATGGTTGAGATTTCCCTCTCTTTTTCCTTGGTGGGAGCAGTGATATTTGCCTTTTCTGTACCTACCTGGAAGTTTCATTAGATCAGCAAGAACTTAGTATCCTTGCAACCTTTCTCCATCTTTGAAATTTGGTTGAAATTGGCCAAGAGTTATTAATAGGTACTGACAGTGGAGTTAGCTTTGGATTTTGTAGCAAAATCATCAGAGTTCATCCCTAGAAGGATGGCATTCACTCATGGGCAGCTGTTTTGGCAGTTTTCAGTGCTGTGCCCAGATGCCTTTTCTAGGGATTTGGTACTGCTGCTTCTGCTCCTCAGAAGTGTGGGAGGCAGAATGACTAGTGAGGAACGGAGTTGAGAATAGTAACCAAGTATCTGGAGTCCTAAATCCAAGCCTGTGAGTATAACCCCTGGTGTCTTGAACTTGAGATACACGTATTGGAGCTGAAACCTTTCCTAGGTCTCTGTTGTTGCAGGATGGATTGTTGGGTCATGGTGTCTGGTATGGATAATGCCATTACAAACAGTAATGTTTTGTGTATGCCATGCTCTTTCAATTCTTGTTGTGTACCACTGTTTAAGTTTTAAGCTGAGATTAAAATGCTGCTTGCGACAATCTATTGTTTGAAAATATCGCAGTTACAATAAAGGAAGAAACATTATTCACAATAGCCTTTAAAATAAACCTTTGCATTTCTAGTTGCTTATTACATGGAAGGAAGAAATTCTGCTCAGCTGATTTACCGATGGACAAAGAGTGTGGACCCCAGTTTGAAGAAAGGACCCTGGACTCCAGAGGAGGATGCTGTAAGCTCCGTTCTCTGATGCCTAGAATTGCGGGGTGCGAAAGGTGGGAAGGTTGGACTGTTGAGATGTTTCATGGCTGTACACATCTGAGCTTTAACAGGGGCACAAAGGAATGTAAAATGGACCGTGGTGGGTAGTCTACATGTCAGGAGGGCTTAGAAGCTCCTAAATACTTCAGAGATTTACAACACAGGGGAAGGAAATACACCTGCTTCTGTCTCAGGCCTATCAAGGTTGTTACTGATGAGAATTTCCACTCTTGCTTTGTCTCATTAACATAGATGCTGTTGGCAGCAGTTAAGAAGTATGGAGAGCGTGACTGGTATAAAATTCGGACAGAAGTGCCAGGGAGGAGCGATGCCCAGTGCAGAGATCGGTAAGTAAGCTAAGTGTAGTAACTCTGCTTTCAAGTGTATTACACAGAGCCAAGGTGCAACTTCCTTTATAAATATGTTTGATTTGCTTAAACCAGTGTCACCTCGAGTTGTTTTATAAAAAGTGGTTGTGGTCTAAATACAGTCTCTAACGTTGCCTCCATGTAACCCTGCGTTTAGTTACAGAAGTGAAAAAGTTGAAGTTGAGTTTCACAGGGCACTGTCACCTGTGGCGTGCCACTCCCCCAGTGTAGCTGCCTGCGGGTTAGCAGGAGTCGGGAAGGATGATGTTCAGCGTAAAGCAAAGGAGTAATTAAACCTAAATGAGTGGCTGTAGGGAGGGAAGGTTGTCATCTGTGTATTGTCTGTGCATCTCTGAAAATGATCTAGTCAGTGACTCCCTGTAACTGAACACCAATAATGAGGTGTGGAGCAATTTTCAGCCTCGGACTCCACTTCAGGAGACTTGAGAGTACAGCATGCCCTAATTTCAGTGACACGTTTTATGGGTGGTGTGATATTTTTGAGAACAAAGAGTTTTTAGCTGTGCTTTGTTAAGGGAAAAGGAATGAGACCCCTTAGAAAAAGGAAGGATCTGGTAAGGAATGCTGGTTTTGTTCAGCCTTGAAGTATGCAGTGATAATCAGACCTGTACAAGCAGGATCGTATGTTCCTTACTTTATAATGTTTTCATTTTGAAGATACTTAAAAGCATTGCACTGTGATGTAAAGAAGGGAAAGTGGAGTTTAGAGGAAGAGGAGCAGCTGATTGAACTGGTTGAAAAGCATGGCCTGGGTAAGTGTTTCTGTGGCTTTATCTTTAGAAGTTGAGAGAAGTAAGTATTACAAAGGAATTTATCATTTAAGTTTTCTCCTCTTTTGTTTTAAGCCCTGCAGCTGATAGTAGAAGGCTCTGCTTCATACTGATGGTTGCAAACATCCTTATATTGTGTAGTCTGTTTCTGAAAATTCAGTTACTGAGGGGTTGTGTAGTAAAGAGCTCGGCACCTGTGTTAGCAAGGTGTCAGAGCTGTGATGGTTTAGAGGGGTCAGTTCCCCTCTAAACAGCCTGTGAAAGAGTTCTCTTATTTTCTCTAAAACAACTTTCTTGAACAAATAGAAGCTTTTCAGCATTGTTTAAGCTTTCTGCTAAGCACTCTCTTACTGCCGCAAGGGAGTGTGTAGTTCTGCTCGGGTTTTCGTTATTGGTTCGTTTTCTAGTAGTTTCTAACTTTAGCTGAGTGTATACTAGTGCAAAGTCTGATCAAAGAACACAAATAGGTATGGAGGTTTTGAGATCTGTTCATCTAATAACTCTCTCTTATACAAGGAAACGTACAACACGTGTATAATGTCCTGCACTGAAAAGGCCTGTCGCTCCGTTTGTTGCACGAATAGGTTATGTTCTACTCTGCATCCTTTTTAGGTCACTGGAGTAAAATAGCTTCTGAATTGCCACATCGGAATAGTTCCCAATGTCTAAGCAAGTGGAAGCTCATGATTGGATCTAAGGTATTGTACAAAATCCTGCTGTGTCGCAGTCCCATCTCTTTAATGAAGATTCTGTAAAAGTGAAATTAATACAAAAATTAACGTTGATTTCACACAATCAAGACTTTTGTCATGGTTATTGATGGTCTAATTTTTCCTGTGTTAAGGCAGCTTTTCTTCTGAAGGTCTGGGTTAATTTGCTATGTATTTGTGTTATCCAGAATTTCTTTACTGCCTCCAGGTGCCAGTAAGGATGAGGGATACACCTGGGTTTTCATGTGTGTACCGCATGAGTTGCCAGTTTCAGTACCAGGCACTCCAGAAGTTCGGGCTGCTTAAGACCATGTTAAGGATAGTCCCGTTTCCTGGCAAAGCACCTGCCCTAGGGAAGGGTTCACGGAAGCCCAAATGTGTTGAGATGGGGCACCGTACTTCGTTTGTACTTCCACATGCACCAGTTCTTAACACAAACAGGTCTTTATGTGTAGCTTTTTCTTTGCATACAAGAATCTAAACCAGTAAAAATTGATGTCCAAAGGCAATTGTAAATTGTGCTGGATTTAGTTAATCTTAGCAGAAGTAAAGCAGAACTATCTATTCTGATGTCAGACTTTACTGATAGAACACTGCCGCATAAAACTTTTTAACTTGCTGATTTGAGAGATTTGCAAGTCACGGGTGAGCACTGGCTAAAACTTGTCTGTGCTTTTTTTGGCCAAGAAGAGAAGATCTAGGCCAACAAAACGCCGACACGTGCAAGAGAGTTCCAGCTCTTCAGAGAGCAGCAGTGAGGACATAGAACTGGACTTGGCAGACAGTTCAGAGGAAGAGACAACGAGCAAGGAGGAGCATGCATTTCCCAGCATTGATTTGTGGATACCGACACAGACAAATACACAGGAATCAAACAGAGGAAGATACCAGACTCCATCCTTTTTTTCTCCTGTGAGTGCCGATGCAAAGACCAGTAGCAGTGACGTTCCAAGTGCAACGTGTGATGGAGACAAGGACAGAGGTGCCAATAAATCATCAGAGTTGAACACCCTCCTGAGGGGCCTGGCATGTCCACATTCAACCGACATTGTTGTGAAGAATCCGGTAGAAGTAATGACCAAGGTGAACCCTGAGATTCTCAGTCTGTTCTTGATGGGGTTGGAGCGTAGATCAGAATTGACTGGGAAGTGCAGTTGCTGCAGTAAAGAGTATGTGATGAGTAGATGGCAAAATCTTTTTTGCGCCTCTGTTGGCTGGTTTCTCGCTATGCCATTGGGGGGTGCTGTTGGGAACGGAATGATGGGCTTAAACAGAAATTTCTAGCACTGCCTCCCCGTGCACTACCTAGAAAATAGCTGTGTTCTTTTCTACCGTAGTGTCGCAGAAATAAAACTGTTTATATCTTCGTATGAGGGGACGGTTGGACTAGATGATCCTTGAGGTCTCTTCCAACCGTAATGATTCTGTGATAAAGCAAAACTGTGCAGTGAATCGTTGTGTGTCCTTACCCTGGTGATTAGGGTGTATAAGGTTAAAGTTTGGAAGAATTAAGTTACACGTCTGTATCTGGTTCTGAGTTGGGTTTTCACCCCTAATCAGGCACTGAAACAGTACAAACCTTCCTAGAACTTCTTTGCAGAAAGGTATTCCTTAGAAAAATATTAAATGTCAAAATTGCTATTTAAAGTTCACATAAGCAAAAATGTTCTGACTTGTGTGTTAAGAACTGCACTTGTGCCCCAGACTGCAGGGCCAGTTATACTGGCAAGCTTGTGGGTTACAGAAGTGGTGTGTTCTCAGGGTTATGGCATGCAAGGGTTGCAACTGCTTTAATTTTGTTTACAGATACAACATTATTTTTACTAATAGAAGTTTAGGGAAGAGCCAGTGGCTTTTCCAAAACTCTTGTTCCATCCCTTGTACTGCTAAACCAAAGAACGCAAAGAGAATCATCCCTAAATTTTGACCCTCGGTGTGGGTTTCTGTAGGGACCTCACACAAAGGCTTTTACACAGTAGAGATTTGGTGATGTGACAGTGCACAAGGACTGTCAGGTAAGGTAAGCGTCTCACTCCAGGGCTGATTTCATTTCATGAGATACTTCCAACAGCAGGAACGTTGAAAGCTTTTGTACCTTCTGTGTCTAGTCAGTGCAAGTAATTTTCTGAGATACTTTCCCTTTTATCTTTTCTTGTACCCTTTTGTTTTAAGGCTTCTAGATGTGGAAAGCAAGTGCTACAGGTTACCCTGGAGAATGTGAGAAGAGTATTAAGACAGAACACATGCTTTCAGAGGAAACTTGTAAGTGCCTCTTCTGTCTTGACTGCTCCCTTGATGTGAGCACTGCCAGGCTATATTTAGTGGGAAATGTTTTTTGATAGAATCACAAATCTTCTTGCTCTGTAGTCTCAAGAGGAAAAGCTCATAATTTATTTTTTTTTTCCTTTCGTAACTGCCCTGTGAATAGTTTGTCCTGGGACTAAATACTGTAGAACCTTCCTAACTGGAACTCTATGTATTTGTTCACACACAGCTATCAAAGATACTAAGACCTTCTGCTGCCGTTTTAACAAAAATGTCTGGAGTTAGTACTTCTGTTGACCAGAAGCTTGAGGGGCTGCAGAACATCACGGAGAAAACTTATCGTCAAGAGAGCGAGCGTTTGAGAAGAATGAACCTCGACAGAAAGCTTCTAATGGCAGTGACGCCTTGGGTGGGCAATGTACTACTGCCTTGCACCTTGCAAACTGGGAAGATGGCTTTTCATCAGACAAAAGGTAGCGGTGACCCATCAGGGACAGTGCTCTCCTACTTTTTTATCCCTACTTTCTGACGTCTTGTAAGTGAATGCCCATTTTGCTGATTTTTGATATTAGACTTTTTTTTCCCAGCTGATTCTATTCAAGAGAAGATTAAGTCTGTCAGCCTCACGAGCACTCCTCTGTTCACGCTTTTCATTCAGGTAGGTTTTACTGTCTCAGTAGCATTAGCTGATTTCAAACAGTGGTAATCTTTGGTTTTGTATTTGATGCTTAAATAAATGGTTTGTCTTTGTTCTTTAAACTAATCATCTACTACTGGATTAATCTGACCTCATGGCTTTCATATGATGTTTTGTAAATAAATCCTGCATCCAAAGTCCAGTACTCTTAGGACTTTTTCTGTACGTGTAAAAATGTCCCCAGAATCTTGCGTGTGAAGCCTCTCCCATCCATCTTGTGTTGTCACTGGTTCTACCAGAACATTTTTGTTCTCAATCAAATTTTAATGAAATCTCCATCTTGCAGCTCTTTCAGATTGACACCAATGGCTGCATGAAGGTTATTCGTGAGAGAAGGCTGAGGCAGACAGAGCTGCTTAGGGCTAATGCAAGAAGGCCTCAGCAGGTATTGCACGTGGTCTGTTTCTAAGCTTTTCCCACTGAAGTCTTCACTAAAGTAGAAATTTTTCATTGTGTGAGGCCAGTGGGGCTGTTTGTGGGTGGGTGTTACCGGTTTGTTTTGGTTCAGAAGCGTAATAAAATGTATAGGATGTTGGCACACGTGGGTTTGATTCACAGCTGTGCTGTTTTAATGATCTGTAGATATCTCAGAAGTGTAATTTAATATAATTTTTTTGGCAGGCTTCCCAAAATATGGAGACTTCTTCAGGTACCTACCAGAACATTTATTTTTATGATGCGCAAGAACTTTTCACTTAATTCATCACCATTACATTAATGACCAATTTAACTGAAGGAGAACTTTTGGAACAAAACTACATTGTCATGCTCATTTTTCCTATCGCTCGGGTCTTTCAGTTATTGGCTAAATATGTTACCCTTTGGTAAGGACTGGAAAAAATACTGAAAGGCTGGGGAACCAGTGGCTCTGGGCCACCAGTTATGTAGACTATTGCTGTTATGCTCTTCCCCAGCAAGGTGCTGGCTGTAGACTGTACTGAATATGGTGGCACCGATCAAAACCCCAGTTTGTTGTTATCATCCTGGCTGGTGCAAAGTGCCGGTGTAGTGCTAACCAGTACGGTTCCTCCTGGGCGGTGTTAAGGTGCATTCCTAGCTCATCTGTGATTTCTGGGGAAAATTACATCATTGCCGAACAAGCGGTAAGCTTGCTGTGTCGGAGTTATCTGAAGGGTGTCAGGATGGGGCTTGTTTAGATCAAGGCTTGTTGGAGGAACTCTCACAAACAGGAATTTTGCTACTTCCTGTGCAGGGTACTTGATGCTTAATAGCTAAGGAATGGCTTTTGAAAACAGTGTTCAGTCTTTTTAATATTTTTTAATATTTTATTTCCCCTCCTCTGTAGGCAATTCATCACAATCTTGTACTCAGAACAACTCCCAAAGGGGCATAGCAAGGAATGCTGTCAGGAGACCTGTTGCCTTAAAAGCAAGGGAGACTTCTGCCGCTGTCTCCGAGAGCAGCGCTCCTGCCGTGCAGGGAGCTCCTCCTGCCCAGGTGCAAAGGCAGAAGCCTAAAACTGTCTCAGAATTACTGAGAGAGAAGCGGCTAAGAGAATCCCGGGCAAAGAAGGCGATGCAGAGGACAGTATTTGTTGCCCCGCAGATGCTGATTTCGGGGCCTTTGATAATCCAGCACCCACCACAGCAGATCATTCCTTCTGCACCAGCAGGAAGCAAACCTGCAGCAGCTGGTTGTACAAACAGCCAAGTACAGTGTGCACCAGCTCAGCTGCCAGCATTTACTTCTGTTGCAGGTTCAGCTTCTACCCCTATTGTGCTAGAAAACCATTCCTCATCAGTGTCAGAAACTGGGGAAAGCTCTGGTTCCTCACAAGGGGCAGAACTACAATCCAATAAGGAATTAAAAGAGCAAGCTTTGGGAGGTAGCCCTGAAAGAGGGGTTTTTCCAGGCATGAATCCAGCTGCAGCAGAGAAGGCCCCAAGTCAGGGAGCGTGCAACGGTCAGGTTGTGGCTGGTAGCTCAGCTTCAGTAGTGTTGCAGAACCAAGCTTTTGTGCCACATCAACTTACAGTGGTGCCTGTTGGCATTGAGTCTGGCACCAACAAATTGTCTCTTTCCACACCAGTTACCTGTGAACTGAATAGTAGTGGGCCACAACAGAGGCCAGTGAATCTATTGCCTGCTCTTGTAACTCCACAAACTGGTTCGCAGTTGATTCCCAACAGCATTCTGCCGTTCACGTGGGTGGTGACACCACAGGCTTTGCTCCCCACTGCTGTACCATCTGTGGTGGGTGTTCCCCAAGGAATTCCAGCTGCTGCTGTGGGAAGCCAGTGTCAGACAACTGTGATTTCCAATGGCAACGTCTCGAGCTTAGGAGTGCCTCCTGTACCAGCTGGAGCAAACACACCTCACCCCAGCAGTGCGGAGACAAAAGCATCAAGTGTCCAGGCAGCAGAAGGTGTACCTTTGGGAGAGACGGCTAACAGTTCTGCAGTGCCTTTACCTGTGACCTCAGTGAGTCCTGGATGCACCGCATCCGGTGTTTCTTCTGCAACGCCTCTATGTTCAGGTGGCTTCTCCAAGGCTTCTGACTCCTCGGCAGCTCAGACCGCTCTTCCACCTGATGCTCCAACCCTGCATGCTGTGCTGCTGCCCCAAACGCAGCTACTTGCAAGCACTCAAGGGTCCAATTCCCACTGCGTGACGAGTCTCACTAGTTTGGTAAAGAGCCATGATTCCATTAAAACAAACGGATCATCTTCCAATCCAGGCGTCATCATGAAAGGGATTGTGCTCCAGCCAGGAGATCCAGTTCCTCATAATAATGTCCCAAGGAACACTGACAGCTTTGCTACACAAGCATTGAAAAATAGACCGATTGCCTCCAAACCTCCGACTACGCAGCCTGCTGACAGTCCATGCCAGCCAACCACTTCCAGCGCAGAAAAGAATCTACTTGACTTTAGCCTGATTTCCCTTGAAGATGAGGCGCTGGTGAAGGAGTGGCTGAGTGGGAAACAAGGTGTCCAGGTACCATCACTGCAGACCAGGCTGCCTTATTTGCCACCTTTTCTGTGTAACTTGAAAACCCTTTCAAAGCTACTTCTGGAGAAAGCAACTCTAGAAGAGCAAGCGGCCTGTCTTCTGCCTTCTGATGCCAGTCAGGATGAAGGCGCTGGGGTTGATTTCCACGCTATCGGAGAACTGGTTCAGCAGAAACTCGGTGATAACCCTGCTTACCTCCTACTGAAAGCCAGATTCCTAGCAGCCTTTACACTCCCAGCTGTACTAGCAACTCTTCCTCCTCCAAAAGTGACAACAACTCTGTCAGCCAGCAGGAAGCAATATGATGAGAGTGATGAAGAGGAGTGGCAGAGCGAGAACGAAATGTCTGAGGAAGAGGAGAGTTTTGGGAATGAATTAACAGGTGTACGGCTGGATGGGACAGTTGGTGATGAGCCTGGGGACAAAGATGCTGATTTACTAAATCAGGTAAAACAGAGGTGCCAGGGACTAAAAGCAGAAAGTTACTGCCAGCCAAATATTGCTCCCACTGGAATCCAGGGTGAACCCCCCACTCTTCTTAAGTGTAGTGAAAATTTGGTCCCTTTGAATGAGCAGTTTTACAGCTGACAAAAAGCCCTCTAGCTCAGCTGGGAGCCTGTAGTCCTCACAGGGGTAAAAGCCTGTGGAATCAGGCCCTTGTTTTTCATTGTATGTGTCTGTAAAACCCCAATAATATAAGGGGAACTGTCTGTTTGCTGAAAATCAGTCTCTAATTTTTAAGCTAAATCCATTACTGCCCAGCACTGTTCCTTACAGAACACGCCAGGAAGCTGTGTAGCTCAAACTTGCGTTTCAATTCGCTGTGGCTCCAAAATAAACAAACAAAGCAGTGGTGAATAAACAAGGTGAATGGTTGGTTGTACAGAAAGATGGCAAAGTTACCTAAAAATCAGACCGTTCTTGTAGTAAAAGCCAGCAGTTATCTTTTATCCTGGCTCTGAATTTTGGGTCATGGCCAAGTTCAGTGTAGTTTGAACGGTGAGCAGTTGGTCCCAGAGTCAGCAGCAGTTCCTCGCTGCCTGGCAGCCTTACTGCCAACCTCTGTCCGGTGTCATCTTCACCAGGCTCCCTCCCACTCCTTTTGTTGACGCTACAGCCAGGTGGTTGTCCTGGTGCTTTTCAGTGAAAAGTTTGTGGTAAGGGGTATGTTTCATGAGAAATCAAAAGTTTCTGTTGACCTGTGTTGTCTGGGGTGTTGGCCGGCTCCAGCAGTGAAAGCTAAAGCATCGCTTGTGGCCGGCGTGCGACCTCTCTAACGAACGGTTGTGCCTGCAATATCAGTAGCAAATGGTTGTGCCCATACACAAACTGCAGCAGGAATTGCTCTGGTTTGGTAGCAGAAGCGGGAAGAAATGCCAATGTTGGCTGAAAGTTTTGCTCTAAAAACTGTGGGATGTTTTGTGCTTGCTGTGACATTGGTAATAGAATATTGTTGTCCCATGATCAATTTTGGAGGAAGATTGTTTTGGAAGTCTTCTGAATACCCTGAAATAAAAAAAGATGGCTGGAGGGGTGGTTCTGCAATTATGCCAGCTCTCTGATAGTTTCTTCTGCTGATGTTGCAGGGCATGGAGGCTGAAGAGATTGCTGCACAATCCGCCTTGGACTCCTGCACTGATGTGACTGATGCCAGTGCTCCTCAAATCAGGAGAAGTGCCCGCTTCAGGAAAAGGAGGAGGATTTGAGAAGGAAATGTGTTAGTAGCTACTCTGTGAATCTTGGGTTTCTTGCCTGAGAAGGGAACCTGAAACATGTCTGTGGTACAGCTTAGACAATGAATCATGACCCTAGGAGAGGACTGGAGTTATCTTGACTTTTGTTCCCTTAAGACACAGAGTTCTACATTCACCCATTAATCACAGACTAAGGCTAATGCTTTGACTTTCAAGGGGCGGGAAGGTTGATGTCTGCATGCTAAAATTATATACAAAAGTTGTGACGTTCAAACATTTGGCAGCCTCTTTGTCCATGCTTCTGCCTACTGGTATTGTACCTAGTCGGTAGCACTCTCCAGGCTTGGCTGCTCGAATGAGACTAGTTTAATAAGAGAGGGTCATAATCTGTGGAACAGGAAAGCCTGGGCAGCTGCTGGAGGAGAGGGTTTGTGTGTGTGAGTGCTAAACACTTGCAGCAGAAGCCAACGTAACTCCCCGCTGCAGGTTCCAGTGGGCTGGTGTAAGGCTAGTGGGTGCTTCATTGGAGTTTGTCTTTAACACTTCATGTGTGAACAGCCTTGTGAGGTCCCCCCCATAGAGCTTCATTTCTCTGTGTGTGTCACAGGACAGCTTCTATAGGGTACAAGTGTGCGATGTCTTAATATCTGTTGATGGTGAAAAGAGACCAAATGAACATGATTTTGTTTGATTGATGTGGTTGTCAGATGTGACTCTTGGGGGGTTTTTTCTTTAAAGTTGGTTTTAGAAACACCAAAATGGCAGCTTCCCTATAAAAGTGCTGTGACTAATAGGAGCTGTTTGTGTTTTGTTACAGGAGTCTCTTGACTGCGGTCTGCCCTCCTGCGTGGCGGTAGGACATACTCTTTGCACTGACTTCTAACACTTAGAACAAACTGCCTAGACGGACCTGAGGAAGAGAGGAAAATGGCTGGACTGGTTTTCCCATCGCCTAACAAAATCTTCATCTTAGTTGCAAATAATGACTCAAAATGACCGGAGGGGAATCTTTCAGGCATAGAGCAATTCTGTTCTCTTTCAAACTAGTGGATGCCATGGGGGGAGATGGCTGGAGATGTGGGGAAACCAGCCGTGATGGTTATTTATTTTCTTTTTGTGTTAGCCCCTATTTATGTGAATGTTCAGAATATGTTGTTCATTGGGTGTCTTTTTTCAGTTCTGTGACAGTGGCTTTGCTTGACAGCTGACTGAATACTGCTGAATAAGCAGCAGATTAATTTTGTATCAAAATGAGTCTTGAGTATTTGTCCAAATACAGATGTTTTATTTTTATCATTTAAAAATTACTGATGTCTTCTGTGTGTGGGTTTTTTTTTCCCAGTAAACAGTGCTTTTAATAATGTGTGTATGAGAGTGCTAATGAGAAAAACGAAGCTTGCAAGCTGCATGAAAACCAGGGGGAAGGCGGAACATGAATATGCATGTGGCTAAAACTGCAGGATTTAATTAGGCTTGGTTTCTCTTTTGATTCTTCCACAGCCTGCCCCATACAGCCATTTGCAAATTGCTGAACAAAAACTTGTTTTGTCATTCATGAAACAGCACTTTCTGTCTTAGAGAGGTGCAAGGCTGCTGAGTCAAAGCTGATAAAATCTAGTGAGAAAATGCTGCAGAAACCTTCATTCCCCTGCACTGGCTACGCTTCCCAGGAGTGCAGTGGTGAGTTTAGAGCACTGGGAGGTGCAGCTCTTCCACAAGGACCCTTTAGGCAGAGCTGGGGTCAGGGCGACAGCAAGTACCGATGTTTCTGTAACTGGGTGTCAAGACGTTATGGAGCAAAAGGAAGGATTTTGAAATGGCTTTCATCTTGCAGTGTACTCTACTTTTTTTTCCATAAGCCAGTGCAGATAACATTTTTTTCCAGGAAATTCAGACGTGGCAGCAGCTCTGCCATACAGTTCTATGTGCTGTTCACCACAGGGCTGTTACCATGAGGCACGGGTAGTGAATGTGATCTGTCCTCTAAATGATTGTTGTCCTTTGCAAGCTGCTCAAGAGATGCACTTGTAATCTTACTGCACGTGGAAAAACTTCATATTATAAAAGCTCTCTTTTGTTCTTTTTCAGGATTAAACTGATCTGTTAATATAGAACAAAACTCCTGAGGCTAGATTGGTCAATTAGCAGACATTCTGATTACCTTCAGCAAGGGCATAGCTAATAGAGGTACCTTTTTTTTTTAGTGTTAAGCCCAACAAGAAGCACACAGCCTTAAAGAATCTCTGAGCATCTCTGGCCCACTCCTAATGATAACATGGAAAAACTCTTCAGAAACTTAGAAAGCAGAACAAAGGGTAGAGTGGGAAGCTAATGGGAAAATGTGTCATGCTGCCATGGTATCCGAGCGTGTATGTTCTCAAGACTTTTTTAAAACAGACTGTTAGTGAGTTCTTGTTGCAGCTACAGTTCTAGGACTGTGGGAAGGCGGGGAGGCAGTCAAAGGTATGATGTTGATGCTTAACATCATCCTAGTGCTGCTTGCTGTGCTGCTCCTTTAATGACTTAGAGCCACAGCCTGTAATTTGGGAATCGTGGGTTATGTTCCTCGCTTTGCCAAGACTTGACTCCCTTTCCCTCAAAATACTGAGTTGTCATAATTATGCTTGAAGCTTTTAAGGGCATCCAAAATTAGAGGAATCATTATAGAAATCATCCTTTTCAGCTGAACTCTAAATGAAGAGAGAGTTCTTGCTACTACCTGCTTTCGGGTAGAAAGATGTTAATAGCTGAAAGGCCATTTGAAGAGCCTCTTTCTTCTAACTCTGTGGCTTGTTTTGTCCCCTGAAATCAGCTGCACAGACCTGTGCCTGTGACCTTCACTCTTCTAGTCTTTCTGACTACTACACAAAGAAACTTTCTGGACCCTAGCAGGTACTTCAGTGGTACAGATTGGAAAAGAAAATCAGAATGAGTCTAAAACCACTGCATGTGTAATGCTGCTGACTCGCAGTGTGACTCGCAGTTTTCTCCTCCCCCATCACCCATTCTGGCTTCCCCTTTTTTAATCTTTTTTTTCCTCTTTTTTTTTTTTTTCCCCCTCCCTTTCCCATCTCAGAGTATAGCTGAGTAGTTTCCCCTTTTCTTTTTTCTCAGATCAGTTTTGCTCCTGGAATGATCTTTGTTCTAGCCAGAATATAAAGGGAGGCTGCATCCAAGGCAAGTTTTCTCAGAGACAGGACACAGACGAGTGTTGCTAGACCAGGAGAGGAAACGAGGAGACTTTTGACTGCGCAGGCTCAGGTTGGTCCATGTAATGCAGAATGGTTTATATTGACGGGGATTTTTCTTTTATTTAGTTTACAGCTCTGAGGTAAGGTGTTTATGGATGGGGGAATGCATTTTTTGTAATCTGCTGGGGCTGCTTGGATGTCAGGCAGAGCAGAATATTTGCTCCATGATAAGTAATGACTAGTTCTATGACAGTCCGGCTTGTTAAGGTTAACTGACAATGTCTTGTGTAACAACTGTGTACTGAAGGTGTCTGGAGTCTTTTTCTGTGCTGGAGCAGAAAAACAATGAAGGTTGGAGATGACCTTGGAGAGAGATGCAGTAAGATGAGTGTGAAATCCCAGCGCCTCTATAGCTGCTGATGGTCAGAACTCTGTTCCACCCTCCTGCCCCTAAACAAAATGACTAAAACAGTGAACACCAAGGTTTCAGCCTTCCTGAGCCACTGGAAATGACAATGGCTACTGCAGTCAACTCATACCTGTGAAATAAGCATAGTAATTAATGACTGGGATTTCAGAAGGTACTCGTTATGGAACAGTCTGACCACAAAGGCACAAAGAAATAAAAATAATGCCAGCTTCTTGTGTGAAAGGCAAAGCAGCCTGAGTATAGAAGTGTTGGGGTTTCTGCATCTCTTTACCTGCATGCTTCCAGGCTGAGGAGTAGTAGTTTTTCCGACCCTGTGGTTAAGAGCAGGCTCTTGTTGGGAAGCAGGTAACCAGTAACCTCAGAGTACAGCTACTGCGGGGAGACACTGCAGCAAGCTCCCACCAAACACGCACACTCTTCATCACCAGGAATGCTTCTGTGGCCTCTCACTGCGTCTGTGCCTTGGCCGCGCCGGTGGTGGTTGTGAGCATAAATTGCTAAAGCTGCTCAGGTGGAATCTGTGAGGTGGATGTGAGAGGCTGCTGAGCTCATGGCTCCCTGGTGCATGGTTTGCAGTGAAAACTCTATACAGCTGTGTGTACCCCTTCCTTGCACATGGCTAAAGTACAGTGTGCAGAAAAACAGCTTTTGTGTGATTACAGCTGAACGCAGTTCAGGCTATTGCAGTTGGGGCTTTTCATAGAGCCCTTTGTGTGGATTTAGTGGCTCTGTGGTCAGACAGAATACAGGGATCTCAAATGCTGGGAGATGGAGAAGGAAAAGCATGAACCATTTGTAAAGCAGAGGTAACAGCTAATTTGGAGAGCTTTAAAGATGTTTGTACTTCTTCAAGGGATGCTCAAATTGGGAAGTTGCAGTTTGCTGTCAGCTTATCCTGTGTTGTGTTACACCCTTTTTGTACTGTTCATGGGGATTTTATCCCCATTATCTTATTTATAAAATAAGATTTTATTTTAAGCATAGCTGGAGAACCCATGGTGAAATCAGTGAGATTTGACAGCACTTTCTATGTGGAATCTAGAGTTAATTGGATTTTCCTCTGTTCATGGGGCTCTCTCGGACTTGCCTATCACCAGTGGACCTGTTGCTAATTAGTTTCACTTTCCTGTCGCAGTGAGATCTAGGAGATGTTCAGCTGGTTGGAGGGAGGTCATCAAGCTTCGGTGACTTTTTTTTTCTCAGACTTTCATGCTAGCTCTCCTCCACATGTGTGTCAGCAGCATTGGCACTAGCCTCGCAGCTGCTGCCATCTCCACTCTGGTACCACACTGTTCTTCCAGGTATGACTTATGGTATCACTGTGTTCTGCGGGTGATTTGCAAGCGCTGAGTTAAAGACCATGTGGGAGACATATTCCTGTACCTCAGAGATGCTTTTCCACTCTGTTAACCCACTTGGTTTCGCCACCACCCCACTCTAGGGGGTTTAGAGTCTGCTTGTTTGTTTTCTGTTTTTGTTTTTTCAAGACAGGACAGCGCTGCTCACTAATAGTTCTCACTCACCATGTTGGAAGAAGATAGTGACGAAACATGTTGGAATAACCTGGAGAACTTCCGGGTGAAGCTGATCTCTGTGATCGATCCTTCCCGTATAACACCCTATCTTCGCCAGTGCAAAGTGATCAGCCACGATGATGAGGAACAAGTTCTTAACGACCCCAGCCTGGTCATGCGCAAGCGGAAGGCAGGTGGGCAAAGTGCAGCCTTCGGCTCCGTGGATGCTCCTGTGCTCTGTCAGCTCTTGGGAGAGCAGGGTGGAACAGCGTGCTAAGGGACTGGGCTTGAAGGAACACATCGCTTCTAGGTTACCATCTGCCTGTGTTTAGAGGCCAGCGTTGCAGGTGGTGCTGTGCAGCCCCTTAGCCCAGCACATCGTTGTGGGCAGAGGAGGAATAGCGATGGCTCTATCGATGCATTCCAAGCTGCGTAAGAGTAACGGGAAAACGGAGGCTGTGCGGCCTTCTGGTGGTCTGGATCTTTAGAACAGCTTTGGCAGAGAGTATTTCTAGACAAAGTAGGGAACTGAGCTCAAAGTCCTTTTAGTCCCAGCTCTCTTAGGCTTGTCCCTGCTACCTCTCTAGTTACATGCAGTGTTCTTACACTAGTGGCCCTTTTTTCCCACATTTGCCTCTGGTGTTTGAAAGCGGAGCCTCAAGCTGCGGGAACTATTGTGGTGCTTTGTTTTAGCTTACCTTTTCTGTAATTATCAGCAGGGTAACAAAGTGATCTTCTGAGATCTCCTCTTTGCACCTGCTGTAGCAGCAGCTAGGTACAAAGGCTAAGTTTTTATTTTAACTGTGGAGGAACGGTTCTTTTGTATGGTTACAGAGCGATGGGCGTAGGGTTGGCTGGGGGATTTGATCCCTGGGACTTTAGTCTGCACATGGAGAAAGTGGAGCTAATTTTACCTAGAAATAGGTAGAGAGATAAATAAATGAATAGAATATCCTGTTGTTTTATTTCAGGTGTTCTTCTGGACATTCTTCAGCGAACAGGACACAAGGGCTTTGAGGCATTTATGGAGAGTCTTGAGCTTTATTATCCACAACTGTATAAGAAAATAACTGGCAAGGAGCCCAGCAGGGTTTTCTCTATGATTATAGGTAATGTTTGTGTTTGAAAAAAAATAAGCTCTTTGTTTGGAGCTGCTGTGCAAATTAAGGGGGGATTCACCTCTGCTTTTGCCTCTCCCCCGCTTCGGTGAGCAGAGTCGGGAGCATTCCCTGGCTCACTCCCTGTGCGCTTCGGAGGGGTTCTGGCAAGACTGGCCCTGCTGTCTGGCAGGGGAGGACCTGGGAGGGTGGAGGAGGAAGCAGAAGGATCAATTCTTCCTTCTGCCTGTTCTGTCAGTGACACTGTGGTGTAGAAAGGCACAGAGCAGGTGGGAACAGTGGGGATAGTTTGATCTCACGTGCCTTCAGGGTTTGCACACTTGTGTGTGGCATGTGACGATCCCGAGCTGCAGCGGTAAGTGGGTGGGAACCTGTGCTGTATGTGTCCGGGGAGCAGCTGGGACAGTGGTGGCTGATGCCTGCCCACCAAACAGACACCGCTGGGGAATCCGGCCTGAGCCAGCTCCTGATGAACGAGATCATGAAGCTGCAGAGCACCGTGCAGGAGGAGCGGCGGAAGGCCCAGGAGCTCACCGTGTGGCTGCGCACCAAAGAGGACACGATCAGAGAGATGTGGGTGAGGGACAGCCTGCTCCGCAAGCACCAAGAGCGGGCGCAGAAGATGAAGGAGGAGAGGGACAGCCTGAGCAAGGAGCTGCGGAAGTGCAAGGACGAGAACTACAACCTGGCAATGAGCTATGCCAAACAGAGCGAGGAGAAGAGCGCTGCCCTCATGAAGAACCGGGACCTAATCCTAGAGGTCAGTCACGCTTTTCTCAAGCTTCCCCCCTCTTACCTGATTCCTGGAAGGCTGTGCTGTGCAGCTTCTCTAGCAGGTGGCATGTCTTGGAGGTCCCTAGCTCAGCCCAGGTATTACAAGTTGTGGTGTGAAGTATTAAGTCTCCCCCTCATTCAAGACCATGCCCTCTCACAAGGGCAGTGCAGAGGCAACATGTTGGATCTGTTTAGGCAGGACTGTGGTTCCCAGAGCACCAACCATCCTGAGGAAAACAAAGCTGGGGAGAAATTTGCCCCACGTTTGTCTGATGAAGGGAGAGAGAACAGCTTTTGCAGGCCAGTTATCGCCTTGTTACCGATGAGCTTTGAACCTTCTTGTAGATTGATCACTTGAAGCACAGCCTCATGAAGGCTGAGGATGACTGCAAACTGGAGCGTAAGCACACCATGAAACTGAAGCATGCCATAGAGCAGCGCCCAAGCCATGAGGTGATGTGGGAGATCCAGCAGGAGAAGGAGTTGCTCCTGGCCAAGAATCAGGAGCTGGAGAACACTCTGCAGGTTGGTGGGGGTGGTTGAATACGGAATCCTGAGAAGTGATTGTAGCAGCCGGGACCGTGATGGGGCTGCACTGAAGATTGTGTGGGTCAGCTGTGGCCTTGCTCTCCCAAATTGAATAGAGCACTTAGGACTGTGTTGATACGGAGTTTGATGGTTGCTGTATCTCACTTTTTTCTTTGTCCAGCAGGTTGCCAGGGAACAGAATTTGGAGAAGAGCCTCTCCAAGGAGACCCTGGAGAATGACTGTAGCCAGATACTAGAAGAACGCCGGGAGCTGATGAACACCATTTACAGCCTTCGCAAGGAGCTGCGGCAAGCTGAGGTGCTCCAAGACAAAGTACGTGATGCACTGCAAATTCCTGCTGAGGGTCCGTGGGTAAGAGGCAGGTGGAGGACCTGCAGTGTCTTGTCAGTGGAGCGGAGGAGCTGCTCAGCAACAATCCCTGCTGCTCCTACTCTAGTGTCTGTGTTGTAGTTTGTTGAAAAAAGGCATGCTAATATTTTAGCATTCTGTGTCTGTGGCGTTAACTGTTGCCTCTTAATGACTGTGTTAATTAACAGTCCCTGCCTCAGCCGGGAGGGTAACGGGAGCTTTTATCATGAGTGACAGCTGGGGTACATGTAAATCCATCCTGGCAGCAGTCCTCCTCGTCATGTTGGCCAACCTTCTTGTTGGCCTTGCTCCAACCCAACAGCCTGGCTGAGCTCTGGCCGTAGCAGTCTGTGGCACGGAGCAGAACTGGTGAGAGTCTGGCACAGGCTCTGCCCACAAGCAGGGTGCTTTTGACCTTGTCTCAGCAGTATGCAGAGGAAAAAGAGATGCTTGAACTACAGTGCACGTCTCTGAGGAAGGACTCCCAGATGTATAAAAAACGGATTGAAGCTGTCTTGCGGCAGATGGAGGAAGTGGCTGCAGAAAGAGACCAGGTGATACAACATTGCTCTTGGAGTTGCTGCTAATCCCTGCTTCGCTGCCTGGAGTGGGCAGATGCGGTAACCCTGAACCTCCTGTTGTGTGACATGCCGTGACGTGTTGTCCCTTACGCCAGGCACTCCTGACCCGAGAACAGTTCTATGCGCAGTACTCCAAGAACCTGGTTGAGAGGGACGCTTACCGCAAGCAGATTCGGGAGCTGGGGGAGCGATGTGATGAAATGCAACTGCAGCTCTTCCAAAAGGAGAGTCAGTTACTGGCTACCGAAGCCAAGCTGAAGAGGTTGCAGCTGGAGCTCCCCACACCGGTATGTCTGCGGGGCTGCCATCTGTGGGATGGTTGGGAAGCAGAGTACAGGGCCAGAGCGTGGCTCTGCCAAGGCCTTCGCACCAAACCAGTACGAGTTCAGCAGGCAGCTGCCTGGGTACCCGTGTCCATGGAAATGCTGAGTTTAGAAAAATGAAAGACATGATGGTTCCTATCACCTCACCCTGGTTCTAGACATGGATAAGCTGGACTGGTGCAAGGTGAGGCCTTCTGAGCTTGTGTTTGGAGTGTGTTCAGAGATGAGGGGATCCTCAACCGCTAAAGAGTGAGCTCCCTTTAGAGACTGCGTATGAGCCCTTTGGATGAAATGGGGAGCAGGGTGTAAGGGTGCTAAAGTTTCTGAAATTAAATTAGATATACAGGGACTTTTAATTAGCGTGGTGTCTTGTGTACTTTCTCCAAGTGGTCAGACAGAGTGTAGGAGGGAGGAAGTCCTCCCTTTTCGGTTTTCTGGAGCTTTCAGTCTCCTGTATTTCCCCTTACTGCCACTTCCTTGCTTATAAGGAATGATTAATTCCTACTGGTTTTATTTCAGACCTCTGACCTGGACGATACCTCCTCCAGAGATTCCCAGGAAGTGAGTAGGGGTGTCTCATTTACCTTTTACTTTCTTCTGGGATGGTTTCAAATTCCTCACTTGTGCTCAGTTCCCTGAGTAAGCAGTTTTCAACCCACAGCTCAGGCTCGTTGCAGTGATACCAAAAAGCACAGAGACAGCAAAACAGACCAGTGACAGAATCTCCCTGTGTCCTGAGATTTTTCAAGTGTAGGACACAGTTATGGTGTTAGCCAGCAACATTTATCGAGTCTAAGCAAATCAGGGGAATTGAATTATTTTGAGTTGCTTCTAATTGTCTCTCCTGTGGGAGAACAGGCAAAAATAAGTCTTACCTCAGGGACGTCTGTAGTAAAGAGTTTTTACTTAATTCGTAACTTCAATGTGGAAGCGATTGTCACATTGTGTAAATGCCACAAGTATAAACGAGGCCAAAGGAACTGGATATACTCATGGAGGATAAATCCATGAGTAGATCCGTATCTTCTGGCTCAGAAAGCCTCCTGTTTTGCTGACAGCAAGATGCACTAGGGAAAGGTCAGTTCTACCCATGTCCTGTTTCTTTATATTCCTCTATCTGTCCCTAGCTACTGTGGGAGACAGAATTAGAGGCAGTTCTCATGGCCTTGCTTTGTTTCTGTCCTACAGCTTACTCTTCATGGTCATCTAGAGGAAGATACACAACCAACTAAAAGTAAGGCTTTTCTTGGGAAAATGTAGAGTAGAATTCTTGAAAGGACAGTTTCAAAGGGGTGGCAAAAGACATTCCTGGGTTTTATTTTGGTGAAGAACAGGTATTCTGAGTGGGGACTCAGTTTGTAAGAGATGCTTCTCAGCGAGGTGTGTTTGGCCTCCTTGAGATGACTCAGAATAGGTACCCACAAGTCAAGGCATGCTGCCTTACCATCTTCCTCACCTATAAAAAGGAGAACACATCTCAAGATGCTGGCAACAGCGAATGCTTTTAAAGCTCTTTTTGAGAGAAAAATACTCCACAGGCTGTCTTTTTACTATGTGGTCTCTGAAATGGTCTTTCAGATAGCTGAATGACTTGGGAAAAGTGGTATCGTTAGACATCTCAGGACCTCGAGTCTGGGTTTTTTGAGGTAATCTGTCTGCTGAATTTGTTGAGGTAAAATCACCTGGTGCCTTTGAGAAATAGCTCCTGGGTGCCTTTCTCCCCCAGCTCCTCCTGCATTTGTGGCACAGCTGAGGAAGAACAAATATCCTTCCACTTCAGCTGGACCATGTGGCTTTCTCCAGGGATTTTTTCCCTCCCCTCTTCCCTTTCATGTTGCAAGCTATTTTCACAAAAGCAGAACCATGTAGTTAATGCTGCCACTAGTTCTGTTTCTGTGACATCCCCAGTGGAAATGACTCAGCAGTGTGGAAAGGAATTAATAGACTCCTCTAAGAACTTGAAATTCTCTTTCAAAACATGTTGAGAAAGGAAGAAAACTAGCACAGTAGAAGAAATTTTCTGTTTTGATCTCCTGGAAGATCTAAATGATCTTTTAATTCATTGAGATGGGAGATTTTCACAAAAGCTGAACACCACTGATCCAAAAAGCCTTTTATTGTTCTACCTCACTCTGTTCACAAACAGGTATCACAATATCTGATAAGGAGTTTCATTAAAATATGGTCTGTGAAGTGCCTTGAGATGCACAACTTAGTTGTTGGGCAGCAGGGACAAATTATGGTTAAAATAGTGATTAATGTGAGTTATCACGGTGACCTCTGACATGATTTTTTTTTTTTAAATGATGCTAAGCAGAGGTGCTGCTTTGCAAAGGTTCGTTTGGCTCCGTCTTAAGTAGAAGATAGAAAGCTGCTGTCTCTTCCTGAGCCCGATGGGGAACTCCATCACCTTAAGCAAGATTCAGGGTTCAAGTGAAATGAGAAGTGGCTCGTGCATCCATCACAGGACTGAATCCTGAACATTTTGAGGCTTGGTTTCAGTTCTGCTCTTGACTCGGGGTAGTGCCAGGCAGCAGTTACGTTGCAGCTGTTGCTGTTAGACGGATTGGTGGAGGGAGAAGTTACTTCGCAATGGCATCTATGACTAAAGCTGTGATTTTTTTCCTTCATTTAGACGATTGCCCTGAAAGACAAAACCAGCAATTTAGCACTCGAGAGAGCAGTCTGCCTCCAAAGTCACCAAGTGTAAGAGAACCTTTGTGGGCTCTTCTTTACTACCACCGGGGTTTGTGATCTTTAATGTTTTGTTAGTGGTGGATTTACTACCAGCTTTGAGGTGCACGTAAGCAGCTACTGCTTTGCCAAAATCTGAGCACTTTGTGCAAAATCTGCCCTCCAAAAAGGGTGAGCTCTGAACTGCAGAACAATTACAGTGGTTATTTCTACATCTGTACCTAGAAATTTCTTCTAACTGCTCTCTGGCCTTCATCTGTGGGTATGGATGTTTTCCTGTTTGTCTGCAGTATTACTATGGGTACAGGAAACAGATTCCCAAATTTACAAATGGGCGAGAATAAGGATGGTAAAACTATGAGAAACAGATGTATGCCCATCCTGCGCACGTAGCAGTGGACAGCCCAGCAATAACACGCTGTACTTCATTCTGCAGGCCCAAGTAGATGCAGGAAGCTAGCTGTATGCAGCTGACTCTTTCCTGGAGGAGGGTTTTGGTAGTGAACATCCCAAGGCACAGGTTTCCTTTTTTTTCCATTCCTTTTAAATGCAAAATGATTCATTGCCCAAACAAGTCGGAGAGGAGAAATGACCAAGCTTATCTGGGTGATGTGCAGCTGCAGAGGCCAGAGGCAGTACATTGGCCACCTTTGCAGAGTGCGTTTGTGCTACCTGGTGTGCACATTGATCTGATCTTCAGAGGAATTCAGTTCATATTTGGATATTTTTTTTTTCCAGTGCAAGGAGTGTAGTTTAGCCAACGAGGAACTGGCAGAAAAGGAGCGGAGGAGGATGAAGGACTGCTTTGAGCGTTACCGAAGGTCTGGACTTTAGTAAGGAGGATTAAATTAGACATACCCGTGTGACTTAACTGATGGGGTTGTTGTATTTCCTCTTTTCTGTCTCGCCCCCGTCCCCAAGCTTGATTCATGGAGGGCATAAGTTCATGACCAGATCTTATCCTCAGAGGTTCATGGTTCTAGCTGAACTGTTCGAGACCCCTGTTTTAGTCCCAGAGGTAGCCAGGACAGCAATGATCGCATTTGCTCCGGACCATGCAGGTGGTTCCACAGCAGGGAGTGGAGGGGGCTCCAAAGAATTACTCATTTATTAAATTTGATGGATTCTCCTATGCGAGTGAAATCTGTCTGACATACTGCTGACATTCAAGTCCAACCTCCCACGACTGTGAATGGGACAGATTCCCACCCCCTGTCCTCTTCAAACACTTTTATTTGAAGGCCTGTTCTCCAAACACCCCGGTGTCTTTGCTGGTCACTGCCTTTATGGAGCGTGAGACCCGTGACAGCCTCGTACAACATTCTGGCATTAGGCAGAAGTGCTCCTACTGGCACTGTAAACATCTCCTCTAATAAAAATAGCGCTGTCAGCAGTCAAAGAAAGGACTTTGGGTAGGATTTGTTGGCATCTTCAACTGAACACTGACAATATGCCACACTTCAGGAACTGTAAGAATATCTTCATCGATTTAGATGCGTTGTCTGTGCTTGCTGCCAGCTCTGTCACAGCTTTAAGTTGAGTATTTGAGCTCAATAAACACGGAGTGCACTGATAAGTGCTGAGCCTCCCAGTAAAGTTCAGGTGGAGAACTTTAAACCCTGGTAAAGAAAGGGGTTCAAATGCCACCTGTTTGCAGGAACTGTCTTCTAAAAATGAACTATCTAGTCTTGTTTTCAGAAAACGAGCACTGCGAAGAGCACCGAAGGACCGGCACCACGAGGCCGACTGGGAGAACACCACCGGCAGCGACAACACCGACACCGAAGGCTCCTGAGGGGGAGACCCCGGCGGGGCTGGGGGGCCAGCCCTGCGGCGCCGCTCTTCGGGGGCACTGCTCCGATTTTCGAACACTTATGAGAAGGAGATGGTTGTTAATGAGACGGCACTTTTTAGCTCTGCTGTCCCCTTGTCCACCTCCCCCTTAGAAAGGCAGTGATGGGGAAGGTGAACAAATAAACAAGTTAAACATCTGCGGGCCCCGGCTGTGTGCGTGCTGCTGGCTGGGCCCCGGCCCGTTGCAGGCGGGGCCCTGGGGCGCTGCCCTTGCAGACGGGAGAGGCCCTGCTCCTGCAGGGGGCTGGAGAAGCCCCGGCCCGCGCAGGGGCAGGCGACTGCCGGTCCCACGGCCCGGGGGCCCGGGAGCGCCGCTCGGTTCC
>VWZZ01004507.1:2545494-2587082 GCA_013399095.1 Psophia crepitans
CCTGTGGGGCCGGGGCGGCGCCGGGCGCTGAGGTGACCGGCCCTTCCCCGGGGCAGGCCTTCTGCCTGGGGGCGGCGGGCGGGCCTCGCCGGGGTCAGCACAAAGCTACACGGCCTCGTAGCGCGATAGTTAGAGGGGAAAAGAACCCTCCTAATCGGCTAAATGAAAAGTTTTTCTCTTAAAAGCTCCAGAAGCTGCAGTTATCGTGGTCATAAAATCCGTTCCGTTTGCTTTGTAGGTCTGCCAGACCCGATCAGCAAAAACGATTTCCAAGCTGGCCTACCATAACGGGGTGGTGATAGTGACGTGCCCGGGCTGCGGCAGTCACCACGTCGTGGCCGATAACCTGGGCTGGTTTTCAGACCTGCAGGGCAAGAGGTGGGTGCGCCAGCGGGAACCGCGCTCTCCTGGGGCGATACGGTATTTCTTCGGCCTTTTTAAAACGTGGTTCAGAGAAAACCGAAGCTTTTGTGGGTATAAGCCTGTTTCATCCGGTTCCTTAAAGTTTTATAATCTCCTGTAATTTGACCGTTGCTACCTGGGATCCAAATAAACGGTGTAAAGGCGCAAGAGAAGCCGTGTGGTACACAGGCATCCTTGGTGCCAGCAGGTGAATTGCTGCCTGTGGGGCTCTTCTGTGCTCCCTCAGGCTTTACCAAGTCACTGCTAGGTCTCCCTGGCAGCAGACTGATCTCCTGGTGAATTTCAATGATTTCTAACTCCCTTTAGAAGTTTCTGTTTAATAGCCGAATTACTGATCCTAATGGATGAAAACAGAAGGTTTGGGTGGTTTTATCTGCTTCCCAAGGTCTTTATGGAGAGATCCCGTGGTAATGCATGTGTCCCATTCACTGCGTAGCGTTAATCCTGAGAGCAAACTGTGAGAGAGTGAACCTGGACTTGGGTCCAGCCTGTGCTGTGGTGTCACTGTTGGTTTTCAAATCGCTGTTAAGGAATATCGAGGAAATCCTGGCAGCCAAAGGGGAGAAGGTGAGACGTGTGGCTGGTGAGGAAGCCTTGGAACTGCTGCTGGAAAGCTCGGCAGATACCGACCCTCAAGGTCAGCTCACGGAGGGAGAGAGCGGGGAGGCCCCCCCAGA
This sequence comes from Psophia crepitans, assembly GCA_013399095.1. Taxonomy (NCBI): domain Eukaryota; kingdom Metazoa; phylum Chordata; class Aves; order Gruiformes; family Psophiidae; genus Psophia; species Psophia crepitans. Next base: position 2,546,595 of record VWZZ01004507.1, read on the forward strand.
GACTGGCAGCAAGGGACAGACCTGACGAGTGGGACTTGCGTCATTCTGCTGATGGCAAGAGAGACTCTTAACTTTTATTCCCTGATTCTGATGGGAAATTTCCATGTTTAAAATAAACTCGGGCACTGGTCTTTCTCTGTGGTGTTTCTTTGTCTTGCGTAGCCTTGCCTTTGATCAAGCTAATGGTTTTATTTTTCCTGGTATTTGTTTTGCTGGCTTTTGGGCAAGTCTCAGCGCTTTGGTGGTGCCAGGAGCCCTGCTTTGTTCTCTGCTGAGAAGGGAGCAGTAATTCTTTGGCTTTAGCGATGTGGCCTGGCCCAGGTGTAGTGTGGCAGCAACTGGTTGCAGAGCTGGTGGGGGTGCGTCCCATGGCAGAGTGGCTGAGCAGAAGAGGCAGCTGACCCCTGAGGAGAGGGGCCCTGACCCCCTGTGAGTTTGCAAAGCGAAAGGACTGCAGGAAGGTCGGATCGCTAGCTGTTGCTGCAGTCGTGTGCTGTTTTTTGCCCTTGCCACCTTCCAGAGTTTCACTTCTGTGCCCCTGGTGTCAGGGCTGAAAGTCTGATGTGTTTGTGGGTTACGGTGTGAGCCGCCCTGTGGGAGCGTCAGCCCCCACGCTCGGGAATCCCACTCGGGGCGATGGGGTTATGCAACTTCCTTGCTGGTGAGGGGGAGGATGGGTGTGAAGGCAAAATTAATGTTTGTGAAGCTTGCTGGAGATCAGTAGAGCACCTAGAAAGCTGTCTTAGGAGTTACTTGACAGATATTGAGGTGCTTATTAACGCTACTGCTGCATGCTGAGTTCGGTTAGAAGAAACAGTAATAATTTAATACGTGAAAGATGTAGGTGTTTACCAGCATGTAACACTCGGGTGGTGATGGGTCAGGCAGCGAGCTGATCGTAGTGCACTGTGTTAGGGCTTACTGCCCCTGCCTGCCTGAAAGTTTAACTTCTCTTGAGGTCCGTTACCCTGCAGTACAGTGAATTATTTGTTCTTACGGTTTTAAACTTGCAATCAAAGAATAACTCAGGTTGGGAGAGGCCTCTGGAGGTTTCTAGTCCCAGCCCCCTTGTTCAGAGGAGGATGCTCAGGGTTTTGTCTTGAATATCTCTGCAGATGGAGGTCCCACCACCTCTTTGGACCCCTGTTCCGCTCTTTGACCAATGCCATAGTGAAAAAAACCCAACACCTAACTCAAATCTCCTGTGTTACAGTTGCACCCATTGCCTTCCTTCCAAGCGCTGTGCACTTCTGAGTGCAGCCTGCCTCTGTTCTCTGTGCCCTCTCATTAGCAAGTTTTAGAAAGCAGCGAAACCCATCTTAGCCTTTGTGTCTCCAGGCTGAACAAACCCAGTTCTTTCAGCCAAGCCTGTCTAAGTGCTCATGGCCTTTAATCAGCCAAGTATTCAGCAAGGGCATTGCATGTATTAATGAAATTACTTCATTCATCTGAAGTGTTCACAGTAATTTTATACATGTTGCATTAGAAGCATGGATGACGGCGACAGGAAAGCAGTCATGTTTTCCTGTTGGTATCTAAGTTAAGTTCAGAGTGATGAAACAGTGCTGAGGGACAGGAACTTCATCCGGCTTGTCCATGTTCAGATCCCAGTGAAACACAGCTCTCCGAGTCATCCATGTATTCATCAAGAAAGAGGAGTCTTGCATCTTGGAACGCTGCTGTGTGCTCACCCTGTTGTGAGTTGCTGGCACGTATTAGCGCGCTGCTGGAAGAGCAGTTATTGTATTACCTTTTACCTGAAAATCAGCATTCTGCTTCCATTGTGCTGATGCCTTTGGTGGGGTGGAACAGAGCAGCTGTTGCAGATCCACGTTGCCTTGGAAACAGTTAATTTACAACCTGACTTTTTTATGTTGTTTTTCCTTACCTTTCTCACCTGTTACTGCGCCCCAGCTACAGAAGGGTGGTGCTAGATTTTGCTGCATCGCAGTAAAAGCCATAGCAAAGTCTGTCCGTGTTGGATATTACTAGATTTTAGTGTTCTCTCAGTCCGGCATCCTCTGGCGCTGGGTGCCCTCTGGAGGCTGGTCCCTGTGCCTGGGGCGGTTGCAGCTGGGTGCTGGCCTGCTGCTGCCTTCTGCAACACCCAGATCTGAGGATGGAGGGTGGCAGCTTGTGCTGGTGCTCTGAAGGTTCAGGCCAACATCACGGAATAGCCTCAGGCTGCGCCAGGGAAGGTTTAGATGAGGTATTAGGAAAAAATTCTTCACTGAAAGGGGTGTCAAGCACTGGAACAGGCTGTGCAGGGAAGTGGTGGAGTCCAGCCTAAATGATTCTACAAAAACAGGAGGCAGCAGATGACACCTTCAGGGTGAGGCGCAGGGAGCTCGCTGCTCACTGATGCCTGTGAAAGGTCTGCAGCAGGCAGGTACCCAGCACTGAGGCAGCAGTGTGGGAAAGCAGTTCTTCTCATCCAAAACCATTCTGGGGCTTTCAGCTGGAAGGGGAGAGGGTTGCTGTTATGCGAATGCATTTGCCTATAATACTGAAGGTTTTGCTGCTAATAGATTGCAGGTAAAAAAGGAATTCTGTGCTCCCTTTTGAAGCAGGTTTTTCTGAAAAAAAAGTTGTGTCACAGGGAAGTGTGTCCTTGAAAGAGGATGCAGGTGAGCACGCTTTGTCTAGGAGGAGCCCAACAGACCTTGCTGTAGCCAAACATGAGGGAGCGGGGAGAAGTGAAGCAGCTTTTCTCCTCGGCTGAAGGGCTGCCGAGATGGGAAAAACGTGCCGCGAAGGCCTGGCGCAGCAGAGCAGAGCGAGTGCAGGTGCAGCCAGCAGGGGTAAGTCTTTGTGGCCCGGAGGAGAGGTGGTGATGTCAAGGAGCATTCACAGGATGGGCGGCAAACGTGAAGCTGTTTGCACATTCCTTGAAGCATTTCACTGTGGTTGTTAAGGGCGGGATTCTCTTCCTGGATCCTGGCCCACGAGGGCGTTTCTGCAAAATCGCAACTTGCCCCTTGTTTTCTGCCTTTCTGAACAAATGCTGCTGCTGCAGTGCAGACAAATTCCAGAGTTAATCTGGCCGGTGTGGGACGGGGTTACTGGCGTTCTGTCCCTCGCTCCGCAGGAAGGCAGTGCTGTTAAGGTGGGGGCCCGGTGGGGCTGGGAAGCGAGCGGTGATGGGACCTGCTGAGGGGAGGCCTTTGCGCAGCCCCAAGAAAGAGGGAGGCTGGGGGTGCAGAAGCTCGTTTGCTGGGGCTACCAGACATAACCCCGTGCTGCTTTTTGCCACCAGTGTTCATGAATGTGCCGCATGCGCCACATGGGACTGTACCTCCTGCTGCCTTACGCCGAGATGGCAGTTCTACCGCCTGCCACGCCTGGGTGTGGGGAGAGAGGAGCCACTTGGGAGCCCCTCCAGAGGATCTGCCTGCCTCACTGAAGCAGAGACTGGGCAGGTACGTTTCTTTTCCTGCAGCATCAGTGCAGGCAGTGAGGAGGGGCACTGGGGGCTGTGAAATGAATCACTGCTTATTTGTGCTGCTTGCATAGTGGGTTCTGGGCCACCAGGTCCTATGGTAGTGTCGGCGGAGAGGCACAGCAAAGGTAAGTGAGCTCTCTGCTCAAAACTATGCGTACATGTGTCTGTGCTGTGTCCCTGGGCTGGGACAGTCAGTGCAGGGCTGGCCCTGCCTTACTGCAAAGCTGTGCAGGAGTTTGCTCAGCCCACAGCTGCGTCCTGAACTGGCGGGGTCCTAGGAGATTGCTCTGGGTTGCTGCCAAAAGCTGTGCAGCTCTGAGTGGAAATGTACGGTGCCTGCGTGCTCAGGGCCATCAAGTCCCTTCCCACAGGCTGAGCACCTCTCCGGCCAAGCGCAGCTCAATGGTGGCTGGAGCAGTAACAGCACGAGGCTCTGGGGAGGAGTGAGGTAAGTGCGAAGACTCAGCCCTGACGCGACTTGGCAGATGAGCGATGCACTGATCCCCATGGGCCTGCCATCAGCCCTGGCTCGCAAGTACCTCTTGGGGCGTGTGTACAGCTGAGCAGGGGGGATCTTGTGTTTCTGCTGGTTTTTAGCGGCCTCTTCCCCTCCAGCCCTGCACTGGGGACAGCAGCCTGTGCTGCAGTAACTCGCACTTCACAGCCATGACGCGGCGTTAGCACTGCACAGGCCCCAGCAATGCCCTGTCTGCCCAGAGGGTGTCAGCACCCAAAAGCTCTTCCCTACGTGGGACAGAGTGCCGCTGGCCTGGGTGACTTGGCAGAACGGGAGAGGGAAGGGCTGGCCTTGGGCATGGGCACTGTTTTGCTTGCTGCCTTTGTGTAGCTGGGGCCATGGTTCTGCCTGCAAGTCACACACAGAGCCTTCTGTCAAAGAGCTTCTTGTGTCCGGGCACAGAGAGGTGTGAGAATGCCTGATGAGAACGAGCTGGTGTCTCTTCATTACTCTTTGATCAGGACTGGCAGTGGCCAGCACCAGTTAGCCAGGCGTGGGAAGACCAGCTGTGACTTGGCTTTATCCTCACAGGGCTCAGAATCCAAAATCTGCTGCTCTCAGGCCCCCTTTCCAGCGAAGTCTAACGGCCTGCTGACGCCTGCTGCGTTGGAATGAGCTAGTGCTGCTGCCTGCGGCTTTGTGAGTATCTTCACTAAGGGCTGATGCCAGGGCTTTGCGCAGCACTCGCTGCCCTTTTCCTCTGGTAGCTGCCGCCGGGGAAACAAGACACAGCTTTTGGGCCAGGCGCCGAGAAGGCAGCGAGACAGGGCTGAGCCGGAGCCCCCGGGCAGGGCCTGAAAGGAACAGCTCAGCCACGTTCCTGGAGGGCTCAGGCTGACGGAGCAAAGCCGGTCTTTTCTCAGCCACCGCAGGGCTGTTTGTTCTGTTGTCCAGGGAACTTTTGGGCGGGGTGCTCAGGGCTTTGTGTCTCCCTCCACAGCCACGCGGTCACGGCGATGCTGCGCATTTAAGGCTGGCAGAGCTGGGCACGGTGGCTGCTGCCCAAGGGCCCTGTTTGCTCCTAACATAAAGGGAGGTGTAGGTGGGCACGTACACCCTCAGCACTTACCCTTAGCGATGTCTGCCACAAGAGACCACCCCCAGCCCCATTCCAAAGGGCCAGCGCTAGCCCTGCTGTCGGCAAAGCAGGCAGGCAGGCCAAGAAATACTGGAAATGAATTGTCACTGAAGCTTAGACACAAATATTTATTAAGCACACCCCTCCCTTCCCCTTGAGCTGTATTCAGTTCTAATATATTAATTCATTTGGCAGATTATTTTTTAGAAAAAAAAAAAAAAGTACCTGTGGGTTGGAAATTCCCCATTAAAATGACATTAGCAAATGCACATGTAAAAAATAAATAAGCTCATACATTCAAGTATATGGCAAATAATTAACACCTCTGAAAGCTTAACGGTCAGATTCCAGTTCACCACCTGGCTGAGAGCTGCATAGGCCCAAGCCTGCAGCTGGTCAAGTCGTCTTCATCTTCAATGTTTTCCTCTTCACAAACACAAGCTGGGTTGGTAGGTGGGTGGCTGGGCAGGTCCTTTCCCTTCTCCAGAGCTCTGACCAGCCCCGGGAAGGAGGCCGAGCCTTGGCCAAGCAGAACCTGCAGCAGTGTGGCAGGTGAGTGCTCCCTGGTAGCCGGTAAAATGCAGCTACCCCTCCACGTGGTCAGTGCAGGCAGGTTAAATGCCCAATGAGCAGCATCACTGGTCTAAAAAATTCTTACTGCTGGTTGAAAATGTTTCCATCAAATGCATTTCAAATAGAAAGTGCTGATTTGTTCTCTACAGGAACGTATCTGCTTTGGCAGAACGCACTACTGGAGTTTCTGAAGTCCGAGATCGCCTATCTGGTCAAGCAAAGAAAAAACACACCTCCTGAAGTTAGAGCCGCGCTCCCTCCTCTCAGCTTGCTTTCCCAACTGTTCCAGAAGGGGACGGAACAAAAGTAAGTGTAGACCCTTGCGCTTGTGTGTGGGGTGGAACTGACTGCCCAGCCAACACCCGGTCTGGAGCTCTCGCAGAGTCTGTTTACTGGGGACAGACTGGGTGAAGCGGGAGCGCCTTGCCGAGAGCAGCTCTGCCCGGGCCTGCAGGGCCACGAGCAGCTCAGCACTGGTTTGGGAGAAACGAGGGGAGGGAAGGGCCGCCATCCCCAACCGCTTTTGGACACAGGAGAGAGAGGAGGGGAGGTTCTGCTGCGCTCCTGACAGGCTGTGGCCAGGAAACACTGCTGGCTCTCAAAGCGGGTCCTCCCCGAATACAGGCTTCTGCCTCGGGCGCACTCACCTGCACGCAGCAGAGCCCTGCACCAGGCTTCTGGCTCGGTGGCACCGAACCCATGAGCTGCCCTTTTGCCTTGTGCTGACGGGCAGAGAGACTTCCTCCCTCCCTCCCCAGGCACGGGCCCCTGTCTGGCTGCAGTGCACAGCCGGCGGCTGCCTTTCGGGCTTTGTCGCAGGCTGAAGCTGGGCTTTGCTGTTCTCTGGGGGTACCCAAATCCTGCTAATGCTCGGGGCGGACACGGCTCTGCTCCCGCTCCAGAGGTCCTGGCCCGGCCGTGCACAGAACTGCGGCTGGGGAAGCCGAGGGGTGTCGCAGGGCTTACTGCAGAGTCCTCAGCAACCCTAAAATAAACTTAAAGGCATGGGGGGACCATGACTGCAGCTGGGGCGGGGTGAGGGTGCGAAGGACCGCTGTAGCCTCTGACTTGGGCCCTTTTCCTCCTGTAGAAAGAACAAAGCTGAGCCACGTGTTCCAGGGAAGGATCCAGAGCAATTTGTGTCACCTTGTGATGCAGGCAAGACAGGAGGACTTCAAAGTGGAAAAGGTGTTCTTCCCTTCCCCAAATAAATTAATAAAAGTCTTGTGGAAATAAAAAGACACGAGGGCTGGAGTAAAGTCCCCACTCTGGGCTCCTCCTTTGGCCGACAGCACAAGTTCCTGGATTTTTAGGCGATAAGCAAAGGGGCTGCCAAAGTCATCGTCCCTAGTGCTGTGCCCAGTGTTACAGGGGCCATGTGTCCTAAAAACCCCGTTGTTTAAAAACCACCCCCATCGGCTGGGCCCTCCTGTAACACTGCCTCCGGGTGCAGCGCAGCGGAGGGACGGCTCCCCGCATCCCTGGGGCCGCTCCTGGGAGAAGCCTGTGGTAGCGCAGGAGCGCTCAGGTTTGAAACCACCTACACTTTTTTTCTTATTAAAAATTAAAATGAAACCAAAACAACCCCCCCCAAGCCAAACCCCAGTTCTTAGCTGGAACCAGGCCTCTGCTGCTCCTCTGCTGCCTCCTCCTGGGCCGAGGCCAAATCTACCCGCTGCTCATCCATGCGTTTGGCCTGGACACGCTGGATGAGGCTGAAGAAGTCTTCGTCTGGCATCGTGGGGCCACGGGGAATGGAGTCCGGTGGCGCGCAGCGCTGGTCGTCTATCCTGGAGGACTGCACGGGGAGGAGAACAGGCGCTGGGACTGGGTACTGGTAAGACAGCCCTGTCCTGGCAGTCAGGGGCAGGGAGCAGCGCCCAGGGGGGCCCACTGCTCCCATCCAGGGGTGCGGGGCAGTGGGACCAGCAGTGCTGCACCCCGCTGCAGGCTCCGGGCTGAGGGAAGTGCAGGGACCCAGCCCAGGGCTGTAAGCTTCTTCAGCCACTCTCTCGCCTGTAGAGCAGTGACAAGCACAGAACAGGGTAAAAGGGAGGACCTGGGGGCAAAGACAAGCCCCTGCCTGGGTGCCCAGGGGTGTGGGTGGGCCATAGCCCCTCCAGCAGGGCGGGTGGGATCAGGGGGTGGCGTTCGTTTCTGTGGGAGAAGCTAGTGTACCCTGGGAGCCCGCTCAGCCCTGCCGGTACCTGGCACTTCATGAGCATGTTGAAGAACTCGTCCCCAGGCTCCTGGGCGTCCCCCTCCACCCGCAGGTGCCCCAGGTTGTTGTGTGTGATCCGGAGGCCGGGCAGGTTGCCCACGTTGGCACGCTGGTCATCCAGCCGTCTGCTCTGGGAGCTGGCGATCAGATCGAAGAACTCCTCCGTCTGCGGAGACGCCATTAGGGAGGACTGGGCTGTGAGTGAGGAAGAGGAGCACACACCGGGGTCACACACAGCTCTGCCAGCTCCTGCCTCAGCTGCAGCTTTGCTGGCTGCAGAAAGCCCAAATCCTCATCACCAAACCGCTGTTAAACCAACCACGTTCCCCCCGAGGGATGGGGGCGCGCTGGAGAGCCCGGCCCATGGCTGAGCGCAGCAGGATGTGTGCGACCGCGCTGCGTGGGGGAGCAGGAACAATCCCAGCGCTGGCAGCACAAGTGAGCAAAAAGGCACCATCAAAGCAACAAGTGTTGGAGCAAAACCCGCTGCCCCTTCTCACAACCAAGCGCTCCCTTTTCCGAAGGCCGGTGCTCTCGTGCAGCCCCTGGCACCCGCCTGCCAGAAAGGCCCTGGGCTGCAGCCCAGGATGCACGGAGGAGCCGGCCCGCACGCAGCTCCCCGCACCCAACACCGGTACGGGACCCTGTGCCCTGCCTTCCCCGCGGGAAGCAGGAAAGCTCCAGCGGAGCTGCAGGTCCCATTTCCAGCTCCCCCAAGGGCTGCGTGCACTTCTGAACCGAGCTCGTCCGATTTACAGCAGGCTGTGAGAACAGCACGGTGTGCTCCAGAGCGTGCCCCCGCCACACACACCCTCCCTCGGCCAGCACAAGGGGAAAGGGGGAGCCTTGGCAGGGTCAGGAGCAGAACCTGAGGTACACATCTCCCGCTGCCCGACCTCCCTGCCGCGTCCTGCGCCTTGGCCAGCTCCTGCAGGACACCGGCGGCGCCACCTCAGCCTGCATGATCCAGTGCCCCGGCATTAACTGCTGCCGGTGAGCGATCGCTGCTGTTTGCAGCACAGCTACAGGCGGCGTCCGCTGCTGCCTCCAGCTCGAGCCAAGAGGCACCGACCGCTGTGCCAGGGCCGACCCACGCCTCGCTCGGGGCACGGCACTGGGCAGACGCCGGCAGTGCAGGCGAGCTCAGAGTTTCCGAGCACTCGTGTGGCTCGTGGGCAGCTCGCACGGTCCCGAGGGCCACGTACGGTTCCAGGCAGGTAATCGGCAAAGCCCAGCCCAAGGCTCTCACCTGGCAGCACGTCCTTGCCAGGGCCCCCAAGGAGCCTGGCCGTTAGGGGCCAGCTCAAGCAGAGGTGCTGCCGAGGTGAGCCCTGCAGACGCTCCAGCTGTCATGAGCTGCAGGATCTGCGTCACAGCACGCGCGAGGAAAACACTCGTGGGGTCTGGTGGTTCTCAGCACGCGGAGCGGAGCGGAGCCAGCCCCGGCTCGGTCTGCCGGGAGGGGGCTGGCACAAGCTGGCAACGGGGCTCCCAGGCTAGAACCTATATATATATAATCTGTACTCTGTCAACCCTTGGGGGGGTGTCCCATCCAGACACCCCGCATGCCTGGTGCTTTCTAGCCATGGGGGTGCAGCACTGGAGGAGCCGTTGGGCCCCGCACGGCCGTGCACAGGCAGTGACCCCAGCCTTGGCACGCCTGCCGGTCGTGCTGGCACCACCGAGGGGCTCGCGCAGGGCAGAGCCACAACGGGACAAAGGGAGGGTTTTCAAGCACAGCACACGAGCAGCGCCGGGACCTCGGCAAAGCGAGCGAGCCGGCCCCCAGCCCTGGAAACGCCTCTCGGGCAGCGCTCCATGCAAGGAGCCTGTTGGCTCCCGGCAGTGAAACGCTCCCAAACAGCCGACGCTGCGCTCGGGACAGGGACAAGCAAAAGCAAACAGTAAGAAACCCGGCCCGAGTGGTGCTGCTGCCCCAGTGAGCACAAAGCTCGAGGAGAGGGTGCCCCAGGCCTCCCGGCACGACGTGAAGTCCCAGCTCGCGGGGTTGCAGAAATGCATGAAGATCTCGGCGGTGATGCAAAGATGAGTTTCTTTCCCTCCAGCTCACAAAGAAACCTTGAAAATAACACGTCTGAAAGGCTGAGAGACGAAACGAGAGCTGAACAGAACGTGTGCCTGCTTGTACCTTCTTTATAAAGCTTCGTATTTTAAACTCAGTCTCCTAAATTACACAGCTGTTACAGCCAAACGCACTTCTGTATCAGAAATGCCTATTTGAAAGTGATGCTCATTTCCACCCTATTTTTAGAGGATAAAACCCTGCTCACCCCACAGCCAACCTGCCTCCCAGCCGCAGCCTGACCTCTGCGCTGCTCTCGCTGCCGCTCCAGCCCCTGCTCCTGGCACCTACACGGCTGAGCCCTCCTGTGCTGCGGCGCCTGCTGCACTCGGAGGGATCTCAGGGGTCTCCCCCTCTCCTCTTGTTCATTTGGAAACCGACAAACAAATCCACCAAATAAAGCGTTTTGAGCCCTTTGTGATGGTGATTAAACGTGCGAGTGTGACCTGCACATTTTACTGCTTCTCTCCAGCGTGGTTTAAACAAAGGACCTCAGCACCGTAGCGTCAAAAAAGAGACACGAAACCGAAGCGCAAACACAGACCCGAGCTGCCTTTCCTGTCCCATCTATTTGTCAGACGGCTTCCTCAATTTATCCCCGTCCTTCCTACGGGTGAGCTAGCTGTCTGCCTGCGGGACCTTCCTATTGTTTATCCATCCTTCCCTGTTCTTCCACAGCACCTATCACCACAGCATCCAAGAACTGTACAAAATCCAGAAGTTTTTCCTCCATGGCAACGCGATGAGACAAACTGGCAACACTCGAGCTGGCCTCTGAAAACCCACCCCAGCCCTCTGCACGCCCCAGCTCTCCGGGCTCTTACAAGGCTCCCTCAGTAACGACCACCAGCCTCTTCCTCCCGGAGACGCTGGCAGAGGCAGAAGTCCTTGTGCCAGCCTCACTGTCCAGGCCGCCAAGGCCTTCAAAAGATCCGTACTGAAAAAAATCCAAGTGTATTTTGCATTTCTCTTGCTAGTTTACTTTTCAAGCCTTAGTTCATATTTTCCAGCCTTTCCCTCAGCAACCATTAACATAAGAATGTTTCTTTCTTCCTTAAATAAGGACGGAGATTGCCAAAGCAGCGCTAAGTTCAGAGAGCTGAGGCTTGGGGAAAACATCACAAGATTCACAGTAAAACCACGACAGCTGGCCACGCCGTGGGAGCAGCATCACTCCCATAATAATAGTGCCTCGTAAACGCATCGGTGCTTACATATCCGCTCTTCCAGGGCAGGGACCGGTGTGGCAGCTGCCTCTGCAGCCTCTGATGGGCATTCTTCCAACGGGCAGCGCTGATCATCCATCCGGTTGCTCTGGAACTTGCTCAGCAGGTCAAAGAAGCATTCCTCGTCCGAAGGGGTCCGGCTGATTTTCTGCAAAGACAATAAAACACAGAAGAGAGTCAGAATGCCCCAATAACTCCCCATCTCCAATCGCTCCCTCTGCCGCTGCGCCCTGCCCTCTCCTGCTCTGGCCAGAGGCCGGCTCCTGGCTGTGCCCATGGCTTGCCAAGCCCCGGAGCCTGCCGGGGGGGCACTGCTACTTGGTCCCTCTGCTCTCCTGGCTCTGAAAAACCTCTCCCTTTTTCTCTTGCCACCCTTGAGCGTGATCCTCCACCACCATCCTCCTCGAGGAGGCCACAGGCAGAAGGTCCCCTCTCCCACAGGGAGCCCCGAGTGGGAGCAGGGTGCTGCTCCGCGACTTGGGCTTCATGAGCCCACGGAGACCTGCGGCCCCTCCGGCCGGTCACTCGTGCTGCGGCCGATGCCAGAGGCTCTGGGCACTCCTGCAGCCCAGCCCAGCGCCAGGCTCCTACCAGCGAGGCGCCGAGCCTGGCGTAGAGCAGCCTGCGTTGCTGCACAACGCCTTGAGCTCCGAACAAACCGGAGGCTGGAAGAGGGGAGGAAAAGCAGACAGCATTCACCCTGGCACAGCTCCGTGGGGAAAAGAAGCTTCTGGGCAGGCACAGGGGTGTGCTCCGAGGGACTGTGGTCAGGAGTGCGAGGGGGAGCGGTGCGGACGCCCCGGGGTGCTGTGCGCCCAGCAGAGGCTCGGCTGGAGCTCAGGCACCCCAGCACGCAGCCGCTAAATTTAGCCTTCGCAGGCCATGCCCCTGCACTCCCAACGCTGCTCTCGGCGCTCCCGTGTCCTCAGCACACCACTTGTAACAGGCACAAATGACACAAAATTATAGTTTTTCCAGAAAAGAGTTCTGGCACAAGAGCCTCAAATAAGCACCTTGCACCAGACAGCGACAGATTGAAGTCGCGCTGCAGAAGGGTTCACGTTCCAGGCAGCCCTGCGAAAGCGCTGAGCCGAGCGCGGTGCAGCGAGGGGCTGCGCGCCCCGTGCTGGGAGAGCGAGCCCGGAGCCCGGCTCTGGGGCGGCCGGTGCGGTAGGAGCAGCAGATCTTTCTGAGGAGCCCCTCGGAACAGGACAGAAAATTAGACAGCAGTAAGAGGGGCAGCTGCCAGGCTCAGGAAGGGTCCCTGCGTGCTGAGCTGGTCCCACCAGATGCTGGGAAAAATACTACAATAAAAATCAACCGAAAACTCAAACTCCTAACCAGTGGGTCTGCCTGTGCTGAGCTATGTTCCAGCGGGGGGCTGGGGAAGACCACCCTGGGCAGGGACACTGGGTGCCTCCTGGGGAGCAGCACACCCCTCCGGAGAGAGCACAGGGAGCGCCGGGCTGGAGCACTGGACTTTCACTGGATCTCCCTCCTTGGCTGTTCAGAAGCAAAGCCCCTCTCCCAGCAGCCATCCCCGGAGCTGCTTCTCCCACCATCCGTGGTGCTGTTCCCAGCAGAGCTCTGCACCGAGACAGAGGCACGCGAAGCCCTTCAAGGGAGGTCTGGGCTGGGGAGAGCCTCGTGTCGACAGGGTTAAAGCAGCAAGTTGGATTCAGTAAATGAAGGGAAACAATTTTCCCGTATGCTAAGCGAAGCAGATGAGATGCACTCAGCTTCTATTTAGGGCAGCGTCAAAATTAGCAGCGGGCCAGAGAGGAACATTAGCAATGTGGGAGCTGTTCGGGGAGGGGAGAAACCCCTCTCACCTCTTTCCACGTGCTGATCCGCTAATGAAACAGCGGCTCAGACGGACCGTCTGAACCATCAGTGGCTGCACCTTGGAAATCAGATCTTGCTTGGGCTTGAACCGAGGATGAACTACATCTCTCACAGCTCTGCCGTGTTGGCTGGCGTGACCCAAATTTCAGGCTAGAGGAAGAAGCCGGCTCATTCACACCAAACCTCCCTCTAGCTTCCCTGAAAATGCATGGAGTAAATCAGAGCAGTCGCAGGCCCACAGTGGAAGTTTTGCCTTGCAAGGAGCAGCCGGGCAGCGCCTTGGTCAGAGCCCCCCGCTCAGGGCTTCCCCCAGGGCGCATCCTGCCAGGGACCCTGCCTTTTCCTGCGTCAAGATCTCCACTCAAAACGTGCCCTGGGAGAGGGAAGGATGCTCTGAATTGGTAGGAGAAGCAGCCGGCGTGCACAGAGTGTGGGACAGGGCTGGCTGCATGCCTGGGTACCTCCCAGTACGGTGGCACCCGAGGGGCAGGCGGCCGGTGCCCGTGGGCCAGCATCAGGGCTTACTCGTGCTGCGCCAGCGCAGGACGGGGGGATGCTGCAGGGCCCGCAGCACCCGCTGACGCCAGGCTCCCTCCAGCGCCGCCCCAGCCAAACCATGCCGCAGGCCTGCACCTCTCTAATTAAAATGCCCAAACACGACGAGGCGCAGAGCGCTTGGCTCCCTCTGCTCACACTCTGCTCCTGGCCCCGAGGAACGAGCTGCAAGGGCAGATGGATGTGCAGTCACACCCTGGGGGCCACCGTCTGCTACCGAGCTGCGCTTGTCCAGGGCTTGGCACAGCCAGGACGGTCAGGAGGCTTCCCAAGAGCCAGGGCATCCCCTAACGGGGCCGAGCAACAGTCCTGCGACAGCACAGCCACAGCCACCGGCCCCACGAGCCCCAGACCCAGAGCTACAAATGGCTCCTGGGCAGCAGCTTTGGTTTCCAGCCCCGGGATCACTTCTCACCCCAGGGCTGGTGTCCCTGCCTGGCCCCGTCACCCACCCTCCGCCTCTAGCACCGCAACTGCCCAAATTCTGCCGGCTATTTTCCGCCGGCCAGCCAGCCTCCATCACGGGCGAAGCAGCGAACCGAGCCCTGCGGCACTGGGCAGGGACACCCGGCGCTTTTCCCGGCACCTTCGGACTGGGGGCTGCAGAGATCACCCCCGGGGCGGGTTCAGCCGCAAACGTGCCCAGCCTCAGCACGGGCACAGACACACACACACCTCTCCCCAAGCGTGGAGCCGCTGCCCCTGCGCCCTGACCCGGGCAGGACAGGGACGGCCACGGCCCCAGGCGGGCAGAGGCCCCGTACCCGGGCTCAGAGCTTCGTTCCCGTTTTGTGAGAGTGGAATTTGCACCCAAACGCTGCCGGCTCATCGGAGAACCGAGCAACAGGGCTAAGGACGGCCTGGGAGCAGGACTCGCTCACCTGCAACAGGCCTCCCTCGCTGGGAGGCACCCAGGCTCTTGCACACATCTGTGTGCTGGTGGATGAGCACACGGTTTAACCTGCCAGCTTGGATCCAGGATGTGTAAAACACCGCTGAGGTGTTGGAAAGGCGGCAAACAGCGGCTGCGGAGAGCGATGGGGAGCGTGCTGCCGCTCCTCTCCCTGCAGGATGCCACCCCAGGAGCCCCTCTGCTCGGCCGGGAGCGGCGGCTCGTCAGGACGGGTCGGAACCTGGTGCCGGGGCTGCCCCAAGCCGCTGCCTCTCCCTGGCTGCACGTCTCTGCCCTCCGGAGCACAAATGCACGCTATTTCCTCTCCGATGAACAAAAGCTTTCGCAGCCTGTGGCCAAGGAGGCCCTGGGCTGCCCAGCTCTGTGCCCAGGCCCAGACCAGCAGCTCACGGGGAAACCCCTCAGACCGGCTCCGGCCGCGCAGGTGAGGCCAAGGCTGAAGCGATCCCAGACAAAGCAAAGCAAAGTCAGAACAGACTCCTGCATCGGAACCCCCTTGGCTGTTGTCACTCCGATTCAGGAAAGCCGTTAAACACATGTAGAAGGCAGGAGCTAAACCACTTTCCAACTCCCACCTCACGAAGCCACCACAGCCAACAGACGCCCCGCAGGGTTTCTGCCTGCGGACGCTGCTGCCCACCAAGGTCTCCACAGAGAAGAACCTTTCTCTGACATGCTCCTGAGCCCCATCCCAGGCTCAGCAGAGGACATGCTAACTACTTCTGTGCTAGTTTCACATGGTGGTCCCATGCCTGAGGTCTCCAAGGGCCCTGCAGAGCAGGACACGGCGCTCCCTGGCAGGCAGATGATGGGGTCTTTGTGCCTGGCCCTGCACGCACATCCCGGGCCAGGAGCAGTAAGCCCTTGGTTGGAGAGGGGCAATGCCACCAGCCCCATGACTTGGGCTTTCTGCTCCATGATGCTGGTCCCAGGCAGCAACCCGTCCCCGTCCCCCACCTCCCTTCGGCACCCAGGCAGCCCATACCCACCTCTGGCCCCCGCTGCGCTCCCCCGCCATGCACTGGCTGTTAGAAATACCTTCAACCGAATGGCTCTGGTGACAGTGGCTTCTCCCACAGCTTCCTGCTGCCCCACGGGGTTTAAAGTCAGCTCAGGCAGAGCCGGAGGGCCCCCCAGGAAGCAGCGGCAGCTGGGCAGGATGCAGCTCTCCCTGCACTCGCTGCTGAGCCCCACCAAAAGCCTGTCCCATGGCAGCTGCATGACAACACACTCCTGGGTCGCTCTGGGATGTGGCTCCAGAGGCCCCCAGGACTGTAGCAGATGATGTCTGCTATGGCAGAGCCACGGCACGTCCCCCAGCAATCACTGTCACGTGCCAAAAGCAGCGGCCGTACCGTGCATGGGTGAAGTGTCCCGTTCAAAGGGAGCGCTGCCCTGCAGACCAACCTGCAGATGCTCTCATGAGCTACCCAAAGGGCCAAACCTTGTTCCTCCATCAGATCAGCTTCTCTTTTTGCAGCCAGTGTCCCCACAGGGTGCTGGCCTGCCTTTGGCCCCCTCCTCTCCTCCAGGCTCAACCTCTCCCAGACCTGCCCCAACGCAGCATGGACTCGTCAAGCTGGAGGATGAGTCCTCACTCCGGCTTCACACAGCCCTCCGAGGGGGCTGCACTGCCCTACCTGCGGGCAGGACCTGCTGCCCAGGAGCGGACGGACCTCGGTGGGTCTGGCACAGCAGGTCCAGCCCAGGAGCGGCTGCTCAAAGGCGGTCTGGCTCTGGAGTGTGGGCCAGGTCAGGGACAAGGTGAGGACAGACGCAGGATCACGATAACGCAGCTGTTTTCACCGCTACTCCCACAGCAGCCCTTCGGAGAGCACTGCCTTGGCAGTGTCCACCAACGACTCCTCCTCCTCACCTTATTCCAGCAAGGAGACAACCTGGAGGTGAAGTGACTTGACCATGTCCCGCAGTGGCAGAGCTGGGACAGGACCCAGCGATCTGTCCCCAGGGCCAAGCTCCTGACTGCGGACAGTTCTTGGAAATACCGTGCCCCTTGTTCTAGCAGGCAGTTATCTGCCCAGGGCCTGGCAGACGTTCATCCCAACGCCCCCGCACCCGTGTGCCGTGCCTTGTCGGTCTCTCCCTCTATAAACCAGATGCATCACCACTGCTTACCTCCTCTCTTCAAGGCAGTTGACCCCAAAATCACCAGGCAGGAGCGGGGCTAGAGGTGGAGGATGGGTGATGGGGTGCTGCTGGTGACTGCCAGTGCTGGGAGCACCTTACCCTGGGCTGCCCCGCTGCCGGCCAGTCCTCGCTTTCTCCCTGCACCACCCCAACTCCTCGGCCCAGAGGAAACCGCGGCGGGGGCCAGCACACAACCCCACACCCCATCACCTCGCAGGTGCATCAGGCACTGAACTAACTTCCCGGCTTCACCTGGAGAAAGGCACCAGAGGGAGGTTTGGAACCTCCTGGAAGGTGAGGGGGCTGGAGGAGAGGAGTGGGAGGAAACCCCTGGCCAAAAGCCACAGTCTGTTATACCGGGAGGTGAAACGTCTGGAGCATCGTCTCTGAGCTCAGGCGTGGGACTGCCCCAGTCCCCGGCCACCAACAGCTCGGTGCTGGCTGGAGGCTCCACTCCTTGATGAGATCGTCATCTTCAGAGTCAGAAAAGCTGCTGAACTTGTCCAGTCTTTGCTGAGGACAGCACTTCCCTTCCAATGCCAATCCTTAAGCACTGCTCTGAACGGCAGGGCTGGCCGGCAGACACCCCACCCTCCCGCCGTAAGCACGGCCAGGCACTGCGAACCACCAACCGCCCTCGCCACGCTCCGCTGTAGGACACGGGCAGACACCCAGAGCAGTCTGTGAATTGCTCACATCTTTCTCCCACAAAGTGGCAAAGATATTAATAATAAAAAGTTCAAACTGAAGCTGCCTGCAAACTTTAAAAACCCCCAAGCATGCACAGGCAATACCCAAGCCCTGGCCCGAGAAAATCTCCCTTCTGGATCTCTGTATCTAGCTCCCCCCTTACCCCCGATCCAGCCTCTCAGTTCGGAGGACAGGAGGGAAACAAAAACAAAACCCGAGTTTTACTTACTGACCTCAGCAGCCAGCTCTTCCCCAGGCTCCAGCTTTTACATCTTCAGGGGCAACAAGGTCCTCACCGCGCAGGGCAGAGGCTGGCGATGCGGGGCTGCCGCTTTGATGCTCGTCAGCTACCGCTCGCAGCCAGCTCCGCTCTCCCCAGCTCCGCTCCGGCTGCCGGAGCGGAGATTTATGCGGAGCGCGCAGCCATGTGAAGAACGACGCCAGCGCCAGTGACCCGCTGGGTGCGAGATGCAGCTTAAAGCGACAGCCCAGCTCGCCACGCTCCTCCCGGAGTCACTGCTGTGCCCTTGCACGAGGGGGTGGGCTCCGGCGAAGCGCTCCTCTCTCCCTCACCTCTCTGCCACGATCCCAGTGTTATTAGATGATGCTCTTAAACACACAGTGGAGCTATGTGAATATTTAGCTTTCCTTCCACCTCCTCACCTCCTACCCACCACACACACTTTACCTTAAAAATAGATTCGGATCAATTTTCCTAAACTACATCTGCAAACACACTCAGCTCTACAGGCACATGCAGCAGGACGGCAAATGCACCGTGCACGTACAGACACAATATGATCACTCAGATTTAAAGCACCAAAATATTGAAGGACCATTTTTAGCTCCCGATAGTGCTCCTGCTCCTCATATTATTAGATATGTGATTTTTTTTTTGGCCCTATTGCAAGAGCCGACGATGCTCAGCCATAAGCATCTCTCAATTTAAACGTACCACTGTTTAACAGAGGGAAATTTCTAATTGCGACACGGTTTTAACATGCAAAGATGGAAACGCTACGCGACAGCCCAAGAGCCGCTCTTACCTCCCGTTTGTGAAACGCGGACGTGAAATCTGAATTTGTGACTGTGAAATGGGTCACCGGGAAGAGAAGCCGCTTGCCAAAGGCCAGCTGGCAGCGGCAAAAAGGGGGCAGAGCCCCGTTGGCATCCTTGGCTCTCTCCACACTGGGCTCCATTCTCATTTTTCATTCCAAAAGCAGGAAATTTCTTTATCCTGAACAAACGCCGGGGACCGCCCGTGCCTTCCCAGAGCAGTAATTTGTTTCCAGGAGTCGCACAGTAATTACGAACGTGGAAACCGTGGGGCCTGAGGTCAGGACTCCTGGCTCGGTACCTGGCCCCCACCCACGGCCAGGCTGCCCGCAGGGCACAGCGGGTCTCAGCCCCAGACCCCTCCTCTCCCAGGAGGGGCTGTGAACCTCACTGGGCTCCGCAGGGATCCTGGGCTCAAGGGGAGGGCAGCACAGACGCACAAAGCGCCTCCAGGAGCAGAGCAGCAGGGCTGGGGCAGCCGTGATCGGGTGCTGCGAATCCCTCGGCACCCCTGCAGCCGACCTGGCTGATGGGGAGGGGGTCGGGCAGTGCTCAGGGCCAACACAAGTTCTGAAGTGATAAAACGCCCTGTGCTGACGAGACACGGGCAGAACTGCCACGGTGGGGATGCTGCAGACGTGCAAGATGGACCCTCCCAGAGCACCAGTGATGCCGGCCAGGATCCGTCCTGTGGGGCAGCCCCCCCGGCGCACACCAGGAGAAGAGGCCAACCCTCCATCACCCAGGAGCTGGCAAAATCCTGGTGTCAGGACAGAGCGGGCAAAAAGCAATTACTCTGAACCTATTTTTTTCTGGTGCCACAGGCTATGGAAGGCAAGAGGCAATTGGGAATCAGCCTCAAACTCCGCTGCCGCCCAGGGAGCGCACGCACTGAACTTCGATTCTGTCTGTGATTTAATTTTTAAAAACGCTACAGCAACTGAGGAGGGAAAGAAGGGGCAAAGAAGGGCAAGGGGCCGGGCACAGCCGACCCGTCTGCTGTCACGCTCCGTGCGGGGGCACAGATGCTGCTGCAGCTCACGTGAGCTGAACATCTCCACTGCGGGCGCCGTGTCCCTGCTGTCACACTGCTGGGGACTGAGGTAAGGGGACGTTTTGGTGGAGGGGGGTAAGAGGGGAACGAACCAGAACTGAGACCCTGCTCCTGACCTGAAGAGCTGGGCTGACGTGGGCCAGCTATGAAAGGGAGCATCTGAAGCTGGTTTTGGGGGCGAAGTGCAGAAGACAGGTACAATACAGCACAGAGCCCACAGCAAGAGTTCGGTCCTTGGAGCAGCGAGAGGAAACGGCTTTTTTCACCTGGGTTTAGGATGCAGCAAAGGAGAGTGAGACATCCGCGACCTGCAGAGACATCACCTGCAACTTTAGGTTCCAACTCTCACGCCGGGGACCTGCAGCGTGTGCCCGAGCGTGCCCTCAGCACACGCGTGTGCCCTTCAGTGCGTTCTGCACACCGCACAGCCAGGGCCCCTGGTGCAGACCATACACACACCGCTCCGAGGCAGGACGTGCGCACCGCGCTTCCCTCGTGGGATGGAATTATCACCCTTACTTGGACTGTTTTCAAAGATTTTTTTTTTTCCCTTTAAACAACTCGCCCACTCATCCCTATAAACGCCAGTGCTAGAAGCTGGTTCTGTTGTTAAGATTTCAAATAACTTGGGGTTTATTGTTTCAAACAAAATCAAAATAACTCACCCACGCTCCCTCCTTCCTTAATACAGTAACTGCTGACCTGCTGGGAGCACGCCCCACTGCCACACGTGGCTTGAATCCGCACCTTGGGATCAGCAGCAGGTGACAATCCCGTTTTCCCTTTTGTTTTGAGACGGAGCGTGGCGTGCCCGCCTGGGCGTCTGGCTGAGGTGTTACTGACACCTCTGCTGCTCGCGGTGCCGGCTGCCTGAAGCCCAGTGCTGCCATGCTCGGATCTGGCCGCTTTGAGCACAACCTTATTAATCCTGGCTCCACACTTTTCCCCCAGCTCCCCGGCGATCTGCCCCGAGATCACCGGCCAGGTAGCCAGCCAGCCCTCGCTGCCGAGACCAGTGCAGCCTCGGCGGGGAAATGACTTCTGGTTTCTCTTTGGGAGGCAATGTATTACTCAGTGTATTCAAACAGTCCTCCAAGAGCCACAGCAATACTCTAGTTAATGGAGCAACTTTTCCACGTAGGGTTGGACAGCATTTTCCATGCCAGGTTGGATTTCCCTGCCACCATTTAACAGCAACGCACAAGCCTAGATTGAGCCCCTAAAGCTTAAATTACCAACCAAGGAGACAAGCCAGAAGCAGCATCATTCCAGATCAGTCTGTCCATAGCCTAGGGAAGAAGAAGGGAAGCTCCAGAGGCCAATTTGGCCCATCAAAAACCTGGAGGATCCCTTAAATACCAGAACTGGGATTCGAGCTGAACTACTCGCTCAAAACAATACAGGTTCTAAGCAGACACCAGCAAGGAGTAAGGTCTCGGCACGTAACCGGTGCTCACCCTCACCCAGAGCTGCAGTCCCTGGCCGTGCACGCCGTAACACACCCGAGCAGCAAAGCACCATGTTTTAGCTGAGACCAGTTGCAGTGATTTACTTTGCGGGTGGAGCGGGGCGGAACTAGGACCACGCTCAGCTGTTGAGTCTCAGCTGAGCAGCAGTAATTTGCTAAACTGAAATAACTCCGCTGCTTTAAATGATATAACCCATATTCTTGATTAATTAGCACAGAAGCCAAGGTTAATATATAGTGCTCAACTCCCAGTCACCTGCCCTTATCCACTAGACCGCACCACCTCCCTACGGCCAGCCCTACCGAGGAGTAGGAGGTGATGGAGGAGACAGGTGCCTGTGAGCCCGCTGCCGGCGAAGGACACACTCCTCTTCCGCGATGGAAACGATCCAGCGCTCCCCCAGCAGCAGCAATGCCCTCCTCCCCACAACATACCGCGCTGGGTGCATCTGAAATTGGAACCTACTGACAACTTGCTTTGAAAACGCTTTGCAACAAAGCCTGCTTGTCTCTGGATTGCCAAAATTGCGCTGATTTCTTGAAGTGTACTTTTATTTAGACACCTACTTGCTCTCAGCACAGCGCTGTTTTAAAAAGCAGCCGAACAGATGCAGCACCTTTACCCGGCGTGGGGACGACTGGGTGAAGTTAGCTGGTGGATCCCCACACACCCATCTACATCAGCACCCACGACGCACACCTAACCTCCCTATAAACACCCTTCACTGCAGCAAACGCCCACATCTTAATTATTATTTACTCCTATTCCAGTAATGCCTGACGGCCGTGCTCCAGATCAAGGCGGTGTTATGCAAGGCACCCCACAAAACATGAAATCCCAGCCCTGCTGGGGGCAGGGAGGATCCTGGGGCCGGTACCCGTGGGTTTATCATCCCAGCGACGGTCAGACCCAGCCCTTCTCAGAAGAGCTTAAACAGGTAAGACAAAAATCACATGCAAACACGAGTAACTTCTATCGGCCAAAGGCAGCTCTTGTTCTGGGAGATGCTGTTTAGAAGGGGAAGATGAGACTACACCCTGTTTGGGGAAGGCAAAGACAGGGAGGCTGATTTGTTCCACATGACAGTGCCCGGGAAATAATAGGATGCAAACAGCTTTAGACACAGGCAAAAAATTCCTCCAGGGACTTTTCTGCACATCTCAGGGACTTGCACCTCCTGCACCCAGCCATGTTCAGCGGTCTCCCTCTTCGCTGGCTCTCAAGAGAGGGCTGCACCGATCTGCAGAACCTGGTTCCCCCTCAACTCCAGCACTGCACCGTCCTCTGTGGCAAGGACACCACAATCCAGGACGGAAAGCTGGATCCGTGGGATCGTTTGGAGCCCTTGTCCAACTGCACATCTCCCCAAGGTGCTTCCCCAGCAGTCCCTGCACACCAGGCACGTAACCGGGCTCCGCACTCTGCCGGGTGCAGGCTGCAGCCTCCTGGGGCCACATGGGGAACGGGAAGGAGCCGGGGGCTCTGAAAAACCATTATTTAGGCTTTTTTAGATTAATTGGTGTTAATTGCCTTGGGAGGCTTGAAAATAGCGCTGCTAATGGGGAACATGGACGCAGGCTGAAGGCGAGGTGTGAGCAGAGGCTCGCGATTGCCACGTTAACCCCAGACGCAGGTTGTCCCCTGCCCGGCGGGCAGCCAGCAGCCACGGCCAAAAGCGAGGAGACCTTCTCCTGTGCAGCTGGGGTTTGCCTGGCTGCCCCTCTAACCCTGACAGCCGCTTTCACACGCGTACGGGGGCAGAGGGAGCTGTCCTGCAGCCACGTCAGGTTTTTATCATGAGAGCTCCAAGAAACAGCACTTGATCCTTCCTCATTGCAGGCTCCTTTGATTTATGGATTCACATCCTTCTCCTTACTCCTGCAACTGTGGAAGACCCTCAGCCAGCTCCCAGGGAGCCTCGGCTTCCTGCACCTAGTCGAAGCACAGATGCAAGGACAGCCGAGAGAGACTCCGAAACCTCCACTCACCCCAAGGACATCCTAAATCCAGGAGAGAGGACCGCATTGGATGGGACCACACCTATCCATAAGCGGTGGGAGAAACACAAGTTACTGGTTCAGAAAAGATGATCTACATAGACCCACCAAGCAACAGAAAAGCACACAGCACGGCTCCAGCAAGCACAGCCACACCACGCTCCCTTCCCAGGGACCGCCGGGTCCACCAGGTGCCTCAGTACATGGCAGATCCCACCAGCCCCGGCGCTGGCATGGCCGCACTGGAACACAGGCACAGCCACGCTACCGCTTGCACCCGCGTTTGCCTGAGCAAGAGATTTTCATGCAAAAAACCCCGAACAAAATCCCCAGTTACTGGAGGCTCCTGTGTCATCTGGTGTCATCACAGCTCCAGTGATTTAAGCAGAGTTATGCTGGTTTATATCCAAAGAGACTATGATTTTTTTTAAGCTCTTCTGGCATGTGCAGTGTATTAAATGCGAGAGGCCGGAACCATGAATGTACAAAGTGCCCCAAGCACGGCAGAGACCCTAGAAATGAATGAAGAGTTCCAGATTTTGCGAGAAGTCAAACATTTGGAGTTTTATTGCTTTGGGTCTGGCTTTGATTCATCCCTCTTTTTAGTATTGTTCTCTTTAAAGTGACAGTTTCTAGGAAATGGTGAGTGTAACATCTCTTTTACTGTCTCATACCACTTGATGGCTGACAATTTGCCAGGAGAAAGGCTGTGCAGGGAGGAAAGCAGACCTCAATTATGGCTTCAAAGTGCCAATAACTGAAAACTCAGTTACAATAAGTCAGGGGAAGAAGAATGTATTTCGGTAGCTTGGTTAGTCAGCTCCGGCCTGGACCACAGGATTAGCCGGTCTGTAGACCTTCTGTTGTAACCTCCAACAAAAGCCTGCTGGGGGACCTTGGACCACCAGTTCAGTTTGTACCTCCTTCCTAGAGCAGGTTCCTCGGGTAAGAGGGTCTTTCTTACAGCTTTCTAGCTCCAAAACTGGCCTCCACACTTAGCCAGTTATGGGTGGAATATGGGGTTCTCAGATGTGCTTTCATACATCCTCCTGATCCTCAGCTCAAGGGATCCGAGAAGCACCCAGACCTTGGGTGCAACTTCTGCAGAGCTGAGGGCTTGGGCAGCCATCCTGCGCATTACGTTCCCCTCTTCTGCGTGCGGCTGACGCACAAGCAGAGACTTGTGTTAACTCCTGCCTCCTATCTCCTTTGATTCACAACCTGACCTCAGCCTGGGAGGAGGAGAAACAAGGGACAGGCACAGTGGGAAGAAGCAGGATGGGGGTGTACCAGTAACAAGGGTATCTTGAAGAGGGGAAGACAAGGAATTCAGCTTTATCTCTGGGACCTTAAGTACTAAAGTATCTCACCAAGGACAGACAAGGCGTAGGGGCTGACACCAAGGCACAGGCGCAGCGATAACTCCGCCTTGCTTCCGTTCAGAGCAAAATGTGGGCAGGATGCTGCAAGGGCAGCCCTGGGACCAGCCCTGAGCGAGCAGTCCTCAACCCATCGCCGCCCGGATCAAGGATCCTGATCAAGCTGCGGCCCACACAGACACCATCTGCCCTGCCAACATCAGTCCTGTCCCGCAGAGCGCGGGGGAGTCATCTGCCTCTTAAGAGGGGAGAGGCGCTCTTTTCTACTTAGTTTTCGTCCTCCATAGTGTCTGCAGGACAGAAGGGGGACAATAGTTAACAGTTGTCCTGTGCTGCCAAGGGCACCTTGTAGGGGTCATTTCTCCTGCTTCAGCACCCAAAAGGGTCAAATATTCCCAGGTGACCCAGAGATCACAGACTGGCCTTTTTCTGGCTTAAATTAAGAAAGGTCAAAACCATTCACTGCACGTGCAGGAGCTCCATGGCACAGCATTCATTTTCCAAAAGGAAAACAGCAACAACCGAGTCTCCTCAGTGCTGAGCAGCCCACTGCTCTGAGCAGGACGCTCCGGGGACCCGGCTCCAAAGGCTGGGTAAAGCAGCCAGTGCCCGTATCCTTCTCATAAGCAAAAGCTGTGGGCAGCAGAGATAATTGCTGCTTCTCGCATCAAGCCAGGCAGCCGGCTACGTTGCACTCAAGGCATCTAAGGCAGAGTCTCTGGACTCCCGTTTTTGGACTCTGCAGGGCCAACTTTAAGGAAGCCTGCTCTGGTCCCTCAGGTAAGCAAGGCAGAGGATGCAAAGGAAAAACCTTGGACCCGAGGGCCGGGAACGGTGCACAGGTCCTTGAGGACAGCTGGGCTCTCAGAAACCCAAACCTCAGGTCACGGAGCTGTCTGAAAGGCAGGCGCCATGCCCAGCGAGGAAGGGCTGCCCAGAGAGCGGCAAGCGCAGCACTCGGCCCCAGCGCTCTGGAGGAGCAGGATGGCTCCTGCCTCACCTCTCCCTGCCGGGACGCTGCTCCCTCCCCACGCGCTCTCCCAGCCAGGACCAGTTTCTCCTCCCCGGGATGCCAAGGAGCCTGGCAGGTAACTCTGGCTTTTACTCCCACCGCAGACGCTAGCCGACCTCCCAAACCCACCCCTCTGCACGAGAAAAAGTAACTTAGTGAAGGATCGTAAAACCACCAGCCCCATGTAACTGGTGCTCGTGCAGCCCCAGCCCCACACCGGTACAGCCCCCCAGGCACGACACTTGCCTGCCGCAGAGCCTGCCGTGCCTCCCTCCCTCTCACTCACACACTCGCATTGGATAATTACAGAGAAAACCAAGGCAAATCCCAATTTTAGTGCCATTATAAAACAGAGAGGGGGAATTCATTACCTGGCAGCTGTTAATATTTAAGGAAGAAAATGACAGTTTACCTCTGAGGCACTGAATGCTGCAGAGGCAGTACCAGCCAGAAAACGCTGCTGCCTCCCCCCCCCACCTCTGTGCAGTTACTTTGCAGAGATTTTCTATCTACCCGTTTATTTCCCTGCCTCCCGGGCTAGCACCAAAGTCCCAGCCAGGAACAGCGTGTGCCAGGGCTCTGCGCTGCAAAACTCAGGAGAGCTCTGGCTCTGCCAGCCCTGCCGCACCTCTGCATTTGGGAAAGGGTTTGTCAAACCTCTCCCGGCTCACGCAGCATCTGTGCGATCAGCCCACCTGAACCGGAGGAGAGGAGCTGAAGAAGGGCCCTAGAGCTTAACCAAAAGACTCATATGGAAAGACAGGTCAGACAATTTAAGATGACACTGGGAGGCAACCAGATCACTGGCTGCTTCTCCGAACAGCCCAAATCCCCGCAAGCGTCTCCTGATACCTGTCAGACTCGAGCCCTCCAGAAGGTTCTCCGGCGCATCCTGCCCCCAGCTAGGAGGTATCTCAGCACAGCCTCTCTCCCAGGCCTGTGTCTGGACGCAGCGCTACAGATGGTCCCACAAACTGCACAGGAAGATAAAGCATTGCAAGAATGACAGCTCAGTGTTTACCTGCTCGGTTCCAACAGGACTGACACCAGCACAGCAGCCTCCAGGTGTCATAGGAACAGTCTTAAATTTAGCAGCAGCCGCCTTCCCTCTCCCTGACTCTGGCTTCTCTCTTCCTCTCCATCCCCCTTCTTTTTTTCTCAGATTCTCAGAGCATGTTTACACCAGAAAGTCTGACCAACAATAACGGCATAATTATACCCATGCAGTTAAACAAAACATAAAGACTGTGGGGTAAAGGAGGGTGTGCATTTGCACCGCGGTGGTTTAAACATCACTAAGACAAAGAGGCTACCTCATCTTGAAACGAGAGGTAGGATGCACAGCCAGCCACCCCAGAGCAGCCAAGGCCGCCTGGTGCAACCCCTCGTGTTCAAGCTGCTGAGGGACTGCAAGGAAATACCAGTTTAATCTCTCAGACAATACAAGGCAACCAGGGAAAGAAGCTTTGGGGCCAGAGTGCAAGTGTCTGGGAGGAAGCCACCGAGGCTGTATTTATCCTCGCACCCGAGCATCCATCTGGCCAATTCTGCAGTCCACGGTGAAGACACAGGAGACAGATGGGAGCGCCTGGCATCCTACCGCTGCCTGCACAAGCCATGATTCAGCAGGGACAGGCAGGACCTCCCTGCCCAGCTCAGGCACAGGCCCCATGCTGCCCTCCAGCTCTGCCCCCTGCCCAGGGACACCAGGAACTGAACCCTCATACGCAGAAGGCAGGCAGCAGGTCAACCACGAGCATCTGCTCTGTGCATCGCTCCTACAACCTGATAATCCACTAGTAAATCATGAGAGAGAAAACCATCAAAAACCTCTGGCAACCTGCCTTTGGGGCGGGGCGGGTATGGTCTACAAAATTTTCCCTTCTTTTATGGTTGCTTCCCACTGTAATCATAAAAAAGGTCTTATAAAAACATTTGTCCTAGGGAATGTTTGGCGATGCAGCGTGCTTGAAAATTGTTCAGTGTCTAAATACAACAGCAACCCATCTCTGCAAGTCATCACTGCAATCAAACACGGCTCCTCTTGACTATAAATGGTCTTTGCTGAGGACAGGGTGGAGGACAGGTCTGAAGAGCGAGGAAGTGCTCCCTCCAGCTGATGCACTCCCCTGGGAAGAGGAGAGTCCAGAAGAACGGGAGCACTTCTAGTGCACGGGTGCCCAGGGATGGGAGAGGATTGGGTTTGATCTTACCTCTCTCCGTGGTTTCTGCTCCAGCTGTTGGACCCAACAAAGTGCTTTAGCCCCTGAACTCTGGCACATGCACAGTTCTATCGACCTCAGAGATTTTAGCTCGCCGCTGACCTCAAATGCAAGGCCCAGAACTGGGGCAGGTCCCCAGCCCCTCCCCCAGAGGGTCTTTTCAGGAATACACAGCCCCTTTCTTCCAAGGGCCCTCTCCTTTTCCACAGCGGCTGCTCTCTCAGAGAGGGGGGTGAGAGGCACACAACCTCTGCTATTTCTGGTGTTAGGAAAATCCCATCCTTCTAGTCACCCTCTAAAATACAGCTTTTACCAAGTCAGTCAAGGGCTGGAGCATTATGACCTTCTCCACAGAGGAGCAGAGGGGTTAAATTTATGAGCAAGTCTTTGATGTCTGCAAGCTTCATGCGGTACAAAACCTTCTACTTTGATGTTACTTTTAAAAGAGAGGAAACTCAGAAGGTGTGGGGTGCACGAGTCCCAGGGAGCACTCAGATCTGGCCACCCGCAACTGCAGGCACAGGGACTGAGCTCTAACGTGGCTACTTCTGCTCAAGGCTCAGCTGTGACAGAAAATGTGACCAAACACATCTCACCCCCACCGGCTTCTGCCAGACCAAACCCACCTTTGCTCTGCCTGTGGAGAACCAGGCACTTGCTGCCCTGAGTCTTCCCAGAGGAGCTCCAGACCTGTCCTCAAAGGTGAAGAGGACCCTGCTGATCCCCCCAGACCCAGGCAGCACTGGTCCCTCTCCTCCTGGCCACCACCAGCCACGGCTGGCAAATTCCCGAATGTCATGGGGCCACGGGAAGGGTAAGGAAGCCCACCTCTCTACCCCGCCAGCAATGCAAGCCACCTGCATGAGCTCTCCATCGTCTGCAACACCAGCATCTTGCACAGCAGCGGCAGGAAGGTCTAAGCCACATGGAGGGACCTGCCACGCTCTCCTACCTTACGCAGCACCTGGGCCATGGCTTCTCCTATCCATCCCAGCATCCCCACGGCTTTGCCAAGAGGCTGAGCCCTTCTCCCAGGGCCCGACAAAGCTGCCAGCAGGGACAGGCTCCTCTCCATCCCCGAGCTCACTTCTCCTCCCTTCACTTTTCCATGCCTCGCCTCCCCTCCCCTCTCCCGCCTCCTCCCATGGGGAGTTTCCCAGCAGCTCAGTAATTAGCATCATCATCACCAATGCTAATAACACCACCACAGCTCCTGCCATCCAAAGCTCAAACAACTTTACAGCCATCATCACGCCTCTGTAACCTCCCCAGGGTAGGCAGGGAAGCAGCACTACCCCATCACACCGATGGGGAACACGGAGGTAAACAAGAGGCGGTCGGTGGCAGAGACGGGCAGCGAACCCAGGAGCTCTGACTCAGGCACCGCACCCACAGGACCTCCCTGTCCCAGGGACCTGCCCGCTGCAGTACGGACCCTCGGAAGGAGGTCAGGGGCTGTGCTGACAGCAGGGTTTACCCAGAGATCACATCACTCAGCTCGGGACGAGTTTTCTTCCTGGGCATCCCTGCACCCAGCCTGGGTCCCCCTCTGCAAAACGACGGTGGGAGAGCAGCACGGAGGACTGGGTGCGCACACGGAGTTCACGCCTTCAGATGGGACACAGCAGGGATTGTGGCATCCCATAAAAGCACCTTAAATCAACCGCTAGAGCTCACCTCTAATTAAAGACTTGCTGTTTTCTGATGGATTAAAGAGGATTTTTGCTTTGAGCACTCACAAAACGAGGAATCTGGGGGAGATTCCTGTCTGAACAGCCTCACCAGGGACAGCTTCTCTCCCACCTTGGGTGGGGTTTGCTACGTTTACTTTAAAAAGCCTCGCATGGATGGGAATTATAGCTTTCCCAAAAAGCCCACCCACACTCCCGCCCAACAGAGCGACGTGGCCCCCGTAGCCCTCTGACAGGCGGGGACAAACGCAGAGCACAAGGCAACGGGTTGTGTCGTGCCTGGCGAGTGCCTGCAAGATGACTTTGACTTCAAATGTTTTGAGGTCTGGCCTGTGCTCCACAGCCACGCTGGTGTAACTGACAGCTGGGAGCACCGACGCAGAGCAAAATTCACCCGAAGTGACCCAGCCTCGTCCACCAGAACACGCCGCAGAGACCTTCTCCTGGCAAAAGAGCCCTTTCTGGAGGGTATTCATGTGTAGCAGGGCACGGTCTGAAGACAACCTGCTGGTGGAAGCCATGTGCCGGGGGGGGTGTCTGCTGCCTGCAACGGGGGTGACGGACTGTTCATTGCTATGCCTGGGCAAACAGCATGCAGGCAGCGCTGCCAGGCACCGCAGGGATCCGGGCAGGATTTCACCTGCCTGCTGAGCCTCTCCAGCTCTGCCTGCTGGGGAGCTCCTGGATTTCTGCAGGTATTCCAGAAAAAAAATTAGGAAATGGGAATATAAATACACCTGCCTCCACTCTGTGGGTGCACAGGCAGGAGCAGCGTGTCCCTGGTCCGCTCACAGGCTTCCATCAGAGCCAGGAACCAGCATGTACCCAGGCGTCTGAGAGGCACCTCCTGTGACTGCAGTGTCTAAGTCTACACTTGCCCTTTCATGGACGTTCACCAAAACCCCCTGTGTACTGTCACGAGGTCACTGGTGGTTGGCAATGGCCCATGGGGCCTTTTCTTAGACAGACTATGTACTTACAACCACGCTATGAGGAATGCTTTCTGCCTTGCTCTTGATGGAGCATGACTTTTGTTTGGTTTCTGGCTGAACGTCTGAGTTAAAAATACAAGGCTATTTCTGGCAGAAGTGGGGTTTTTTCTGTCTTTGTATTGCCTTGGATGCCCCCGTGCTGCTGTCTCCTTTCTGGCTCGGATGAGCTTTGTTTTCCTTCTCAATGATCATGTTTGCGCCGGTGAGCAGTAGGAAATGCTTTTCCTATTAGAACATTTCCACGAGCACTGTTGGGAATGAAGAATGAGCTCGGAGAAGTCTAAAAAAAAAACCCTGTTGGTGTAAAGATCCTGTCTCCAGCGGTCAGAGAACTGGAAATCAGGAATGTCTGTGGTCAAAGCGGGACGCGTATGTGCGCACACGCACACAGGTACAGCAGGGTATGTTCTCCCCGTGATCCGCAGAGCAGGAACAAACAACGCAGTGCTAGAAACACTTTCAAGCATCCCCACTCTTCATCCCAAGCTCTGCAGCTCAGACTCTTTTTCACTCAGCACAAAAATATTTTATTTCACTTCTTAAATGCCAAGAAAAAAAAGGTCTATCTTTCCTGGCCTGGATTTATTCCATCTGGAATCACTGCATGATCACAGCTTCAGTATAAAGAACGAACCTAAATACTTTCAAACACCGGTGTGATCATTAGATATTTGCTGTCACACTCCACCTCCTGCCAACAACAAGCTGAGGACTTGGGCTTCTCACTTGAGATCACCAGGTTCAACTATCTCCAAGCCCCCTCCCACGATCCAGAAACATGTCATCGTTTGTGGGCATCATCCCTGTCTCCAGGACTGAGAACAAACCCAACACAGCTGCAGGAAACCTCCCCAGTACATTGTATTTACCACATGTCACAACAAACATGAACATAACCAGAAGATAACGGCCCAACAAACAGCTCAATTGTTCGGGCTGAAGACATCAAAAAGGCACATGGAGAGCTTTCCAGGGCATGGATCCCCACCACCTTCTGGGGAGCCAAGCATGGACTGAGTCAGAGCTCTTCAGTACCTAACACACGACATCCAGCATGCCAGTAACCCATAAATCACTGACATCAGGGCCAGCTCCTCTTGCCAGCTTCTGCTCTTTAGGAAGTGTGCTCCACCTAACTTGCTTCCAAAGAGAAGCTCCTTGACAATGATTTTCTATCATCTCTTCCTAATGATTGACAGATTCAAAGAGACCACTCTGCAGGCCGCCAATGTGATCAGGAGATGAGAGGGAACAATACCCATGGTCCTGGATTTGGCAAAGGCAACCAACATTTTTGGTTGCTCATCAAAAACCTGAAAAGAGCTCTGTCTCATGAAGGCAACAAGCCCACTTCTCATGAGCCCCAGGAGGCTGATCAAGTCACAGAGAGTCACAGCAAGGGCTCCAAAGTGCTGTGTTCTTCTGGAATTGAAGGCATCTCATCCTGACAGTCCCAAACTCAGGAAAGTTCAGGCCTAAACTCTCATCCCTCAAGAGGTTACCAATGCCTCCACTAAATACCAAGCTCTCATAGATCAGTTCATGATGGAGGTTGGTACCATTGTACTGCTTAATGGGCAGTGAAGCTGAGGTTCAAAAAGGCAAAACAACTTGCCTACAGTTGCCCCAACAGCCAACAGCAGACCTAGACGCAGGCTCTCAGCCAACAGGCCACACTGCCACCCCCATGCCAGGTTAGAAATGCGACAAGAACGAACACACTATAAGAAACTCCCACATCAATACTGGAGGGAAAAAACCATCTTCCTACCGACTGTGACATCTGGACTCGCACTTCACTGGTATCCAGTGGTGATGTACTTGACCCCTGGGACTTTCTCTCTGAACTGGACTGGTGCTCCCGGTATTTCTTTGACCTTGCAGGTAATGACAAGAACTCTTTTCCAGAGATCTTCAGGTCTCCCACATGATGGCTGTCCCCATTCTGGTCCTTGAGAGAGCAAGAAATAGTCATTGCACAAATTGCTTGTCTTGAGTTTATGTGGAGATCTGTTGGCAAGTAGCCATGGAGACACAGAGAAGCAAGAAGTTAACGTGGAGTTTAGATGGCACGAGTAGCTACTCACGATGTGCAGGGTTGAATGAGGACATTATGCCTATCTCCGCAATGAGTGATTTTAAGGAGTAGAGAAGAGGCATCACCCGAACAATATAAAGTAGTCAACTTCTCCATAGGGAGAAGTAGCATCCCTTAAAAAATCCAGAGGTAGAGACATGGCTGGTTTATTTACAGGCACAGGGAATGATGAATGAAAGGTCCAGAAGCAGTCACTCCTGCTACTGATTTCTGGCAACTGCACTCATAAAAACCTCTTCCAGAGTGGTGAGTTCACCTTGCCCAGGATACCAAACACTTGGCATGAGCCCCTCCAATTGCTGTATCCTCACCTCTTCCTAGCGCCCAGGGGTGCTGCAGCCCACTCTGATCCATGGGTAACCTGACCATGCCCCAGGAAACACGGCTACACTAGATGCTCCATAGAACTTCCCACCTCTAAGATTTGGCTCCCAACATACAGAGCATTGCCTGCCTCAGTGTCTCCCACTGGCTCCAGCAAGAAGGTGGTCAGGTTACATGAATGGTAGGAGTCCCATGCTAACCATGGTAGCCAACCCTCATGCTACCAGAAGTACGTGGGGACCGCAGGGTAACGTGACCAACTACAGCAGATGGCTACAAGCAGTCCCTGTTCTCTCACTGCTGTCCTCCTTCGCTCTCTCAAACGGTTCTGCTCAGTGCTCCCATGGACATATAAAATGTAGGATTATCACCCCCGTGTAATGCATGGGGAAACTGAGGTCACAGAGATCACATACACATCTTTTCAGTTCTAGTTTTTGTCCCTTCTCACTGCAGCTCCTCACTTTGCTTTTCCAGGCCCTGTCCCGTGCCTGGACTCTCCATTCTCACCCCCGTCCCATAAGACACACACAACTCTATCCCTTCTCTGTCAAAAGACTCGAGTTAGTGGCCCTGCCCGTATTACCATAACAGCCTCGTTACTGCTGTCACGCAGACGCGGCGCTCGTACAGAAGCACCAGCGGGAGCGTTCAGTGTTCAGCTCCAAAAACGCTTATTAAAGGCACCAGGCACTTTACATGTAACCGGGGGAACCAGGTGCCTAAACCTCCTTGATGCTTTGGGCTTCAGCACTTCTGGGCTGCAAACCACCTCTTCATCACACCTACAGCCCTGAGGGCACTCCCCAGGGTGTCCTCACTGCAGCAACTACATGCAGGTGACAGAAACTCAAGCACAGCTCAGGTGATGACCCATGGGGCTGGGATTTAAGGGCACAGAGACCGAAAAGCCAAGGATACTGAACAGGATCTGAAGTCGCAGCACACCAACAGCATGGTGAGACGCTGCAGCCAAAATGACTTTTCCATTCCTTGCAATACAAGCAGGAATAGTGAGGACAAGGCAGGAGAGATTAATTTCCCTAGATATTATCGATGGGACCAATTGCAGCCAGGTCCGTGTCCACATTTTGCAAAGCAGCCACAAAAGTGGATTTCAGAACTGGAAAGAAACTGCCTTCCAATGCCGTACTGCCTTAGCTAGAGCCCTCAAACTGGTTAGTTCATGACAAAAAGAATAGATGACTCAATTACGGCACGTAAGCACCTTCAGGGTATAAACCAGCATGGGATAAAGAGATTTTCATTCTGGTAGAGAGAGGAATAAACACGAACCAATGGCTAGGAGCTAAAACCAGAGAAGCCCAAAACAAGGAATAAGGCACAGGTTGGAGAGAGCAGGATGATGAGGGAAGCAGCACTCCTGCTATCTGCTGGGGCATTCAGAGCCAATGTGGGTCCTTCCTGGCAGATACGCTCTGCCCAGACACAGGACTCCGTGCAGAGGCACTGGACAAGAGTTCCTGGCCTGTGCGGTAACAGGGGGCCCTGCTGACCTTGAAGGCAATCTCTGGCAGAGACGATGGGCACAGAGGGCGAGACGAGAATGAGAGGGTGCTGGAGAGATTACAGTTCCCTCCACTGATGTATTCTGTACAATCTTATCACCCGCACCATAGCAGGTTTGAAGCAAACAACTCTCTCCCATGACTGCAATCGCTTCTCCCAAGGAGCCGCAGCAGGAGAGAGGACGGGGAACCGCATCCAAAACACTCCCGCAAGGAACTCGCACACACCCCACAGGACCACTGCAGGGGGAACGGGACGACTCACGTCTGACTCCACCGTTAGGGATGACCCACAGCTCCTGCTTACTCCATCCTCCCCGTGAAATCCCTGAAACCCCATAACCCTGCTTGAACTATTGAATGAGTTCAGCTTTTACAGCAAAGAACAGGAAACCAACAGCGTTAGCAGCAAATCACACATCAGCAAAGCTCTCCCTGCCAGTCCTCCGGACCACGCCGCTCCCCCGAGGATACACAATCGGATGTCTCCCTGGCATCGGGCATCGCCGCCCCTGCTGTCACACCCCAGAGCTGGAGTCGGAGCGGTTAAAGCAGGTAGGAACCGAAGTGACCAGTGGGCACTTGGGAGAATGAACAAAAATACTTAAGTGTTTGGCATTTAACTCCCAAAGAGAGTTAATTCAGGGAGGAGCTTTTGTCTGGCCCTCCCAGTGCTGACTGGGATGTTTAGGCACTCAAATGGTTTTGCAAGCCAGAGGTTGTTTCCTACTGACCGTCTGTACCTACCTGAAACTGGGGGGAGTTTTTCCTCTCTGCGACACTTGTGTAAAAGGGGAGATGCTCCCTGGGACACTCGGGAGAGCTGTGCCTGGAAAGCGCTGGAGGAATGTGAATTATTTGTGCCAAAGACAGTCCAAAAAGGCGGAGCACAGCTGCCTGCTGGCCACCTCCCCTGGGAACAGGCGTGACTGAGCCCCACAGCAGCACCAGCGCTCCTGCGCGGGAGTTTCTGAGGAACTTAAGTGATCCCTGTAGGTGGAAAGGCTCAGTGCCTCCCAGCTCACTGCAGAAACAGCCTCTGCCCTGGGAAGCCTGAGAAAAGGCTGATCTGCTTGAGTCTGACATTTCCAGCAGCGAACTGGAGCAGAGGCAATCCTCAGAGCCCCGCTGGAACAAAACCCTCTGCCTCCTGCAACGCACCAGCTCCTGCTTCCGACCTCTCCTGCCCTACCTGTGCCGAGCGCGGCGCTCCGCTGGGCTAACAAGGCACTGAGGTTTGCCACCAGCCACCAAAGGGGCTAAAATGCTAATGATTACCCTCTCAATAAGGCGCTTTTTTTTTTTTTTCAAAAAGCACAGAAGTGGCTTTTTCAGCTTTCAGTTAAGTGCCTTTTTAGTCAGACCAGCTGTTCCTTTCCTCCAAGCTCTCTAGAAACCCTCTTTGGTTAATCCCATCGACTCCAATGATATCTGCTAATTGCATACTTCCCCGCAAATGAAGCCAGTCAACAAGCCATTACAGATTCCTACTGATATTTAATCTTTGAAGCCAGACATCTTTGCTTACCTTTTCAGAAGGGAACTTCAGGAGGTCTAAGCTGTCCATGCTGTTCCTTTGGAGTCTCTTTGGCCTGGCTCCTGCAAAACAACGCACTCTCGCATCAGGAGGGTGTCACTCACTGGCAGCACAAATGTCACGCAGATAAAATTCAAACCAGGGCAGACCCTCCGCTCCTGTTAACTCCAAAGTCAAGAGGACGGGATGCTGCAGCTGTGCTGTCCTTGAGATTCAAACGTGGTTTTTTCCTCTATTGTTTTGGGTCTTTTTCAAACAAAGAATCACAGCTAGGGCAGCGTGAAGCTTTTGCTGTCAAACCAGTGGCCGGGTCACACTAAGACCCGGACCTCAATGGAGGTCTCTGGAATTCAGGAGTTACAAACCCCACTCTAAACAACAAGTCAGGGGACTGACGTTGAGAAAAATCATAACAAAAATACAGTTTAATAAATGCAGGGATTTGCTGCTCTGTCTTCATGTTTTTAACTTAAAGACTATATCTGGGACGCAGCTTTGAGCTTTTCTCTACAGTCACGAGGGATGGAAAACTAAGCAAAGGAGCAAGTATTTTCTGACTATCATAGGCCCAGCCTTAAGGGGAGCAAAACCTTGCCTTGAGGACAGAGAAATCAGAAAATTTGGCAGCGTTCATTATGTTTATTTGAGATTTCATTTTACTGTAGTGTTTTAGCAATAACAGAGTGGGTGAAACACAGTTCAGCTCTGACTCCAGCTTTCCAAACTCCATGTCTCCCTCCATTCCCTAGTGAACACACCAGGATTTACAAAAAGGCCCTAGGATGCCTTCACCACATCTGGGAAAACTTCTACCCTTTCACCCTCCTGCTCCCCTTCGCTGGTCTTTCCTGAAGGTTCAGTTTAGCGGGGCACCACATGACATCCTGCACCAGCAAACAGGGCAGAATCGAAAGCTTTGGACTCAAAGTCCCATGACAACTTCCAAGCTTCAGGGGAAATCCTCGGGGCGGGTGGAACGAACGTATGTGAATTCAAACCCGTCCCCACGCTCAGCCCTGAGAACGGAAACCACTGAGCTTTGTGTGGTTCCTGCAACAGCAAACTCACCAAACGTAAAGATTCCCCAGTTTCCCACCACCACCTCACAGCACCGTTGCTTATGTTACAGCAGCCCTCACGGACCCTCGTCAAACCCAGGGTGCCACCGAGCTCCTCACTGGACAAACTTAATGAGAGAGAAGGCACAAAATTCATAAACCAATTCAAGACTGTAAGCAGAATACGGTGATTAAATGGAAAAAGACAGCAGAGGCTCCTGCGTTAACACACATCCAGCTCTGCCAGGGCTCCGGATGCGACCGCAGTTGTTTCCAAACTGCAGCGACTCCAAAGACAGTGCTTCTTTCAGAAGCTCAATCTCACTCAGCTTTGTGAGACACCAGATGAGCTCAGATCCACTGGGACTGCGCTACGGGTCATGCACATATATCACATCTTCATTATAAATAACCTACAGGTAATTTCACTGCCCCTCGCTACCCTAAAGTGATTTACTTCTTGCAGCCATAAGGACTCGAATCAGCAAAATAGTTCTGCACATTTCTGTCTCTCTAGTCCAAAAAGCACGTTAGCACCAGCTTCGTTTTAAGAGGCTTTGAGTTCAGAAGGGACTGACATCAGGGTTGGTGAACAAGCGCAGGGCAGGCATCGATGTGAAGACACAGAGAACAAGGGAAACAAGTAACGACAAGCAGTCATCATTTCTACCAAACTCTACCCTCTCCCGCACTGCCAAGCCAGTTGCTCACTTGGCAGCGGCTCAGCAACAACAGGATTTGATCCCGGAAGGTCAGCGACTGCTGCTGACACTGGCGGGGGTTCAGACACGGGGCTGCCCTCCCTTCGGAGCAGGCAGGAAAAAAGGACTTTGCTGCCCTCAACAAAGCCAGCACAGCTCCTGCTTTTACCATTTTTATTCCAGTCTTTGCTTCTGTTCACTATGATATCTCATCTAAGGTATCTCATGTTTGCTAACATATCTTAAGCACCTCGTGCGAGCAGGTTGGGAAAGGCTCATGCTGCCAGACGCCAATGAAACAAGACAGTTATTTGGTGGCTGAACACACCTATTCCCACAGGGCAGATGTCCACCCAGCCATGAAGATGACTGAAATGATCAAGCCAGCCTCTGATCAAGCCCCACCATAAAATGGAAAGAGTTGCACCACCCTCGGTGGGTAGGCACAACCCACCGCCCTGCCAGACACTGGACTCCCATACGTCAAATGCCACCCAAGCTTCCACTCCTCGGAGGCATCAGCGATACCAGTGTTCAGCTGAGAGGACCCAGAACTGAGGTCCTGTGCCAACTCAGTGGGAGACACAAGACGCCCCTCACCCAGCTCCCATCGCTGCACCACGCTCCCACCAGCAACCTGGGGGCACCAGGATGGAGGAGGCGGCTGTGCAGCAGCAGGACGGCGGCTGCCAGCCCCAGGTCTCCTCCCAGAGAAGAGCTTTTGGCTGCTGCCACGTCGGTCAGGCAGGAGCTCAGCAAGGGGAAGGCGGCAGCGGATTGTGCCCGGTGGCTCCCGGTTACAGGTGATGGCATTTGGGACACTGCTATAGGTGCTCATGGTCCCAGCCTCCCTCAGAATAACCTACAGTCTTACGTGGCAGGGCAGCGGGGGGGGTCTGGAT
Organism: Psophia crepitans; assembly: GCA_013399095.1. NCBI lineage: Eukaryota > Metazoa > Chordata > Aves > Gruiformes > Psophiidae > Psophia > Psophia crepitans. The sequence goes on from VWZZ01004507.1 coordinate 2,584,907, forward strand.
AAAAGACACCTACAAACGCTTCATCGGGTGGTACAGCTGGGTTTCAAAGCAATGCCCGAGAGGCACGGCCAGCAGCTGGAAGCGAGCGTGCGTCACAGCGGCTTCTAACAGCCGCTTCCAGGAAAGCAAGAGAGAAGCAAAGTGTGTCTGATTAGATAAACACACATCATTTCCAACAGTCTAAAGTGTCGTTAATTATACACCTCCGTCCTCAGGTGCTTTTTTACATTTGCAATAGCATTAAACCGCTGGCCAGAAACCATTAATCTCTGATCTGAGAAAACCTGCCTTCCCCTTTGTTAATTTAATATCCGCAGTCAGCTGAGACTGCCCCAGCAATTAGGGCACGCAGAACAATTTGTCTTTTCCAGTTGTTTTGAAGCTGGTGTTCCTCTGTTACCGCCCGGCTTTCGCATTCGGTTGAGCTGAGGGAGGAAGACGTTAGGAGTTACAAACTCAACTTCGGTTCTGCCGTCCCCGCTCACCACGAGCCGTCCCGCGGGCAGAGCAGCGCCGTTAAAACAGGCAGCCAGAAGAATTGAGAGGCTACCTAGAGTCAGGGCTATCGCTAACGGCATCGACGCGGGCAGCAATTCCCGCTGCACGTGTGGGAGCTTCGCCCCTTTCCTGCAGAGCAGCCAGGCTCCGCAGCCCGCACGTACTCCTCTTCCAGGAGGGCAGAGAGATTTCCATACTCACAAGCACCCTGCGACAGAAGGAGTCCCGTCAACTTTCTGTCTCTGCCCAGGACATTCCCTCAGATGGCTCCAGCTGTAATTCTCAGCCTCCTCCAGGTTATTTTTCCCAGAAATGCCTGCAGCACCGCCTAATATTCAGCAAAAGCTCAACTCGGCCTCTGTCTCCACCGCGCCGATCAGCAGCAGCCGCCGCCGCCGCGGATGCGAAAGATTGAGCAGCTGAAAACCTGGGTCTGTTCCTCTGGAAGGTTTTTTTCCTCTCTCTCTCTCTCCAGTATTTATTGGCGTGTTTACCAAGCCTACTGCAGAGTAACGGAAAACCTCAGGGGCATTTCTAAATGCTCTCTCTGTCTTTAAGGTTTACTAAGGTCTCTAACAGAGCAAGTTGAAACCTTCTTGTGAACATCAGCTGAGCAACGCTCCTGACTGGCTGTATTCATGCCTTGTTTTCCTGGAGCTCCTCAGATGTTGTTCTTTTCAATGCTCATGCTCAGAGTTGTTGCTTCTTTTTTAAATTTTTTTTTTTCAAAGCCTCTTTCCCCCCACCTCCCCACGATCTCAGCACCACCACGAACCAAGGGGTTTGGTTTTTTTTTGAACATACTGCTTTTGCAATTTGGTTCCTCAGGTGAGTTTAACGGTTTTTACATTCCTGTATTTAAAAACAGTGGACTCCTGTGAGGGGAATGTTTACCCCAACAAAGCAGAGGGGGATGCTCACATGCTTGCTTGCACATGAGACATCTTTGCTTCCTCCAGCTCCTTCATATCCCACTTCAAAAATACTCCCTGTTCTTCTGTCTTTGGGACACTAGCCCCATCTCTCTACATCACACATTCACCAAGATCCATTTTTTCCCCTCTGCCTCCCATCCCCACCTGGCAGAGATGAGGAGAGCCCCTTTGCACATCTGTGCCTCTTCCCCCCTCCCTTCTCCTGTCCCCTCGGGATCTGTCACCAGCTCTGTCCTGCCTGCAAGGGCAGGATCAGTATGGGCTCCAGAGGGAAGGACTCTATTTCTGAGCCACAGGCAGGCACTCCAACACGCAAGTCCTCGGTTTTGAGGGTGCAATTAGAGAAGGAAGGAGGAGAAATGTGCACACAGCAAAAATTCTCCAGCAGTACCTTGCTACAAAGTGAGATGTAGCCACAGAAAACACAAGGAAGTTCTTTATTGTAGGATGATGATGGAATCAGCCCATGTAAATCCGCATTAGGGCAAAGCTGGGTAGACAGGGAGGGCAGAGTTTTGCTCCTCTACGGACAGTCTCCAGAGTCAGCTGGTGCTCATGAGATTTCAGAGTTGACAAGATGGAGCAGAACATGTGTAGCAGCGACTCAGGGAGCCCTGCCAGGAGCTCTCATCAAGTTGACATGTGCTTTGATAACTCCTAGGCTCTCCCTTATCTCCAGCAGATTGGAGAGCTGCCTACTCCATCGCTGTTTGAGTTGAAGCAACCGTCCCCCCCCCCCCACC
>VWZZ01004507.1:2587144-2631545 GCA_013399095.1 Psophia crepitans
ACACAGACAGAGCGACAGTTCTATTTACAGGCCAGGAACACACTGTATCCCTCTGGGGTGGCTGTACCAAAGGAAGCAGAATTAAACCTGACAGTGGACTCCACAGAAGACCAACGGGAAAAGGTTGTATGGCCAACATCACTCTGCTCTGCCTCCAGCCCTGCCGGCTGAGCAGCACGCACGGCTCAGCGGTTGCCCCACAGCACGCAAGCTTTGCGCCACAACAAACATGACAAATCTTGGCATAAACACTTGCTGTATTTTCAGGAAAAGGTCATTTCTCTGTACCTGCACTAACTGAGATGCTGACTTGTCCGTCAGGCGAGTTCTTCCAGCCCAGGACAGTGCCTACCCCCATTTGTACAGACCCCAGCATTTCAAAACCCTTGATTTTGGCAGACAACTCTAAATATTGTTCAATATGACTAAATCAGACCAGGCAGCCGGTTCTTTGGGGTGGAAGACTGGTCCGTAAACCCTACCGAGCTCGGAAGAGACAGCAGAGGTACAGTCCAGCAATCCAAATGCACACAGAGCATCTCAAATCGTACGCTGCTGACATCTAATCAGGGAAGCTCTGTCAAGCTACTGCTCCATTATCACAGCGAGCTCGTCAAAGAGGAAAGGGGGGAAAAATGCACAGCACCAAGAAAAGAAAGGGAAAAAAAAGCTGCCGCCTCTGGTAGGACAAGCATCTCATTTAAGGCTTTAATTAGTCTTCAAACACATAATGGGTCCTGGCACTATAAATCCACTTGACCTCTATTATTGCCAGCACTTGCATGATAAACACTGGCATTTGTTTTCCCAGTTGTTACTAGGACAGAACAATGCTTTTCTCTGAATAGAGAAAGTAAATAATATCAGTTATTTATGACGACTACACCATAAATTCCCAGCACCGAGCTGTTGTGTGTCAATCCATGGGAAGGACCATCTGCTTCCCCCCCATTCTTTGGACAGGAAAGGAACCAGGGGAATCCTGACAGCTCTGGCCCCTTCCGTGCCTGAGGATACAGCTAGATGGGCAAAACAACATTTTTCTCCTTCTAAGTCATTTGAGGGCTCTTCTGGCTGCACAGTCCAGACAAAAGCCCAGAGCAGGTATGGCTTACAACAGAAAGGATGGGACTCGTGAAAATAATCCAGTCAAGCCATAGCTAGGGGCCAGGGAAAGCTGTGGGGAGGTTGGTCACATCAGACTTCCTCAGGAATGCTTCAGTCCCACGGAAGGCCCTCCATCCTCAGCTGTCCATCGTCAGATCTGGGAGCCAAAAGGACAGGAACGAAATCTCTTCTGCTGGGAAGATCAGGCTCCAGCATGTTTGCTCTGACATGTTGTGTTCATTGGCACACAGACAGCACACAGCTGAGCAAATATCAGCCTTCCAGGCCCTGAGCACTACAAAAACCTTCTCCAGAAAAACAATTTGGTATTCTTTTTCTCCATGGCTAAACTGTTCCTTTAAAAAAAAGTATATACAACATGCAGTAATAAAAATAAGTTACTTTTGAATCAAGATGCTCGTCTGCCTGATTTGGCAGAAGATGCTTTGCGTATGTGTCAGCCGGGTTTTGCATCCTCCAGAATCCAGTCTGACAGCTGAACAACTGGCTGAAAATAACAGCGATACGGTACCCAGGAGCCCCCTGACATTTGGCTGACTGCGTCAGGGTGCGCAGCGAGCACAGAGGCTTCTCAGGTGGGGAGAGGGAATAAGGAGACACTCAGGACCACATGCCAGAAGAGGTGAAACTTGGAGCAAAAGTCCTGCTTGGAGACAGAGATGGCACAAGGGAGTTACTTTCACCAGTGGGACCAAAACCAAGGCAGCTCAGGAAAGCTGCAGTCTTTGAGTAGCAGGTGATCATACATCCTGTAGCCTTTCAAGCTACTATTAATTGCTGTGATGTTGGGAATATCTTTGATTCCAGTTTCCCTCCCAGTTGCAACAGGCATTAGCTTTTCTCTAACTGAGCAAGGAAGCGCTTCTTTACGGAGAGGGTGGTCAAACACTGGAACAGGCTTCCTAGAGAGGTGGTCCTAGAGAGATGCCCCAAGCCTGTCAGTGTTTAAGAGGCATTTGGCCAATGCCATTAACACCAGGTTTTAACCTGGCCAGGCAGCTGGACTAGATTGTCACTGAAGGACCCTTCCAACTGAAATAGTCTAGTCTGTTCAAGGCTGGAATATGGCTTATTTGCAAATAAAGCATTGGCAATTCAGGCCAAAAAACAAAGTTTTTTGTTTGTATTTGCAGGGTCTGGAAAATGCAAAGCACCCCATCATGCAACACCTAACAGGCAGTCAAATACAAGCCTTGGAGCGTTGTGGGAAGCTTGGAGCCGTGTTAGAGGCAGCCTCCCATAACCATAACCTCCCCCAGGCAGTGGTCTGTTTAACAGATTAACAGTTGTGGGGACAGAAGGATTTTCCGGGAGATAAACTGAACTGGGTGGAGCAGGCTGGGAGGAGGCTTGTAACCTGGGGGCTAATTCAGGCGCAGCCCTGAAAGGCTTGGCAGGAACACCAAGCTTAGTCTTCTAAGAGCAGGTTTTCTCTGCCAGTACCTAGCAGAGCCTCATGACCTCCAGTCTTCCATTATCAGCTTGTGTTGAACAAGCAGAGATCAAAAAGAAACAGATTTTGAGCTAGAAAGTGGCACACAGTAATTAACACAGGCAACATCTCCAGCAGCTAGACAAGCCCAATTACAGCAGCTCTACCCCACAGACTGACTCGGGGAGGGCAAGAGAGAGAGCAACACGCATGTCAGGGCCTTGTGGTGATCAAACATTCCCAGTAAAATCCTCTAAAAAGAGGGGCAACAATACTTGATCCCTCCTCCTGGATGCTGCTGCTAACCAGTCACCAGCCTGCAGCAGTCAGGCACTTTCCAGCTCCTGGAACACGGCTGGCCACGCTGGACTTGGAATTCATCAGCTCTGTCTCTAGAAGGTGCCAGGTCTCTGCTAAGCAAAGGTCCCTGCCAGGCTGGGGGCCAGCCGTGCTGCTGAGGGAGGGAGCATGGTTCCTGAGGTCAGCCAGGAGATATGGCCATGCATGCTGAGGGTCTGCCTGGCCTTGCTCAGTGACGTGCCACAGCACACCCTGGTCATCCACGCAAAAACGTTTAAGAGATAAAAAGTAAATCTATCTGGGTGAGAAAGAGAACCCTCTTCCCAAGCCCTCTCTTGCTCTGTGCTGTAAGGAAAAAAAGCAAGTAAACGCATCTTGTTCCTAATAGTAACACTGCACTGTTAGAAGATCATCATAACCAGAGGCATTTCCTGCACGTTGGCTACCAAAGGAAACTGTCTGTGGAAAGTGCGTTTGGGAACCAGACAGCGCACACCAGAGCTGGGATGGCTGCAGGAGCCTGGAATAGCAGCCAAAGTGAACTTCAGTATCCCCAGCTCGGAGCAGGAGTTTGTGTAAGGAACAATTTCACAAGAGTTAGCTCTCCCACAACAAGAAATGCCCTGATTTCATGGATGGCTTTGCCAAAAGCCACGTTGTACCTGCTCTGCCACAGGCTTCAAGAACTGGCCTCTTCCTCCTCCTCCTCTCCAGCACCTGCAAAGTCTCCTGGCACCTGAATTTTGTTAGTACAGTATCTTCTCCTCCAGTCTCAGAGCATTTCCTCTGCTGTGAGCTGAGGAGTCTTGCCGTACTTTACATTGACACCGGGAAGGAGACTCACGTACAGAGCAAGATGAGAGAAGAACATTAACTACTACTTAACACTCGGAGAAGAATATTTTAAAACTTCATAAAGCCAACACCGGGGCAGTCTGAACTGAGTGCTAAATTACTCTGTTTAAATCCAAATGACTCAGAGGTTCATCCCCCCCATCAGTGCTGCTGGAATGTTTTAGCAGCTGTAACAGCAGGGGTTACTCAGATTTAGAAAAGGCTCATTATACAGATAATGAAGAGGCATCCTTTAGAAATGCTATGTCTTCCCCCAAGAATCCCCCCATGCAAGCAGCACGCCTGCCCTTCCTGCCCTGCTCCCATAAGCATCACAGCCAGGCCCACCACAGGCTCAGGTCCTTCTGGACACATTCCTGCGGGTGCCTCACTGGGTGGCACAAGGCACCATGTGCGCTAGGGCTCCTCTGAGCTCAGAAGCTAAAGCTCCGCTGAGCATCTGTTAGAGCACAATAAAGCAACCAGGGCCCCCTGCATTCTGCCTTCCCCTTGGCCAAAAGCTACTCTGCTTCAGTCAACAACCTCATCCATCACAATCCTGCATAAGCAGGTACAATTAACCAGCATGGCCTTGGGCTTTCATTTTCAGAATGAAAAAAGGCTGAGCTGCAGCCCATCAGCTCTTGCGAAAAATCAAGTATAGTTGAGGATACTTAATATTAAGCAATCACTACGCTTACTCAATCTGACCGATAAGAACAGGGCAGGTTCCACGCTGAAGCCGCTGGCGACACGACCTGTACTCATCTGCCGAGAGGGCAGACGCTACCTGGACACTGAAACCGCAGCCGCAGCGAGCAGGGCCGTCCCCCTCACAGAAAGGCACTGGTCTCAACGGCCACATCTCTCAGCTGTCACCCAGCAGAGTCCTTCGCAGGAGGGCTGAGCAAAGCATGGAGAAGGAACATCCTTGTCCCTGGGCAGCATCCCAGCCCGAGGCACTGGCTGGCACGGGTTAGCAGCGCTGCCGCCTCCCTGCTTCGCGTCAAGAGAGGGCTGGTCAATCCAGCACGTTTCAGCAGCCCCAAACACTTCTTTGATACTTCAGACATATTTAAAGCAAGCAAACAAGCAAAACCAAACATGACCGGGAAACATGAGAGCAGATTTCTTCTATCCCTGCCTAACTGATCCCAGGGCAGCGAAGAAGGCAAGCTCAAAACTGCACTGAGGATGCACAGACCCACAAAGCCAGGCAGAACGGATCACTGCTCAGGAAGGAGAGGGGTTTCATGCCCACCCAGGCTCAGCTGCCCGCTTCACCACCTGAGAACACAACCTGAAGCGTGGCTGCCTCTCACGCGGGCACGAGCAGTGCTCCAGCTCCTGAACACCGAACAGACTCGCCTTCTGCCTACCCTTCTTCAGCAGGCGATGTGCAGAGAGCAGGGGAAGTCAGGCTCGTGGCCGAGTCCTTTCCTGCGCTCAGAGCTCACTGAGCCCGGCTGAGCAGCAGTGTCTGCACAGTGCAAACGGCACAGAACCCATGACAGGATACAGCTTACAGTGCTGTGAAAGCACCTACCTACCAACGCCTTCCGGAACACCCGCGTCCCTCCCCACCCGCGAGGTGCTGCTCAGCGTCTCCTGACACCACCGCTGCCAGCAGAGGTGACGACGGAGGCTGACACGCTGGTGACAGCAAAAGCAGCCCAGAGTGAGTTTTAACTTTGGAGAGGCACTGCGGCTGGCCAGGGCCACCCTCTGCACTTCCACCCCTTTTGGTGGTGGGTGAGCGCCCCCCCTGCACCCCACCCCACCCGGCAGGCTGCCCAGGATGGTGCCAGCATCCAGAGGAGAGAACTGGCAAGGAGGAATTGAAGAGGGGAACGCTGCAAGGCTGTGCAGCGTACACCACCGACCAGAGTCACCCACCCAGGGACAGCCCGGGCACTGCCACCAGGCTCGGCTCAGGGCTCCCGATTCACTGCTACAGGCGGAGCACTAGGCACAGCCGCCTCCTTGCTAGGCAGATGCTGAAACCTCAGCTCCAACAAACCGATCCAGCAAAGGGCAGCCAGCGAGGGTGGCACGGGCAGCCAGCACTCCCAGCCCGCGGCCAGCAGCGGTGCCAAGGGCAGAGCTGCCTGTTTGCACCGTGGGACCTCCCCCAGCACCAGGCAGCGCTCCTTCGTGGCTGCCTTCACCCCTACAAACCAAGTCCCTTACAGGCACAGCGAGTTCCTTACTCCTCTCCGAAGGCAAAAGCCTGCCGGCACTGGATTCTTAACTTGCCCTGTGTGAAAGAGGACAAGGCCACTTTTCCGGGCCACATGTTTGGGCGTTTGGAGAAACAGACACCACCTCTGTTTATTTGTTTCGTGTTGTAGCTGCTCTCTAGCTGCTTTGGGTTTGTTGCTTTAAGCTCTCTGTGTTTGCGTTTCTTGACAAGGTCGTTGCTTTCACAAGACTTTTGCGGCGCTGCCCAACTTCCCCGGCCTCCGGCTTTGTCTTCTGACGTCCAATTGCTCTCAGAATATTCACTAAAATCCCAAAGAGCTCAGGAAGAAGAGCCAAAACAGCAGAGGAAAACATGAGACACTCCCTCCTCCCCCAGGCAGAGGGCAATGCCCAAGACCTAGGAGCAGAAGTAACCTGTGAAGGACACCACAGTCCGACGGTCCGGCGCCGCGTTTCGCAGCCGAACGTACAGATTTTCCCAGAACTCAAGTTTGCTGGGAAACCTTATTCTACCTGTGTGATGAAATTAATGTGCTTTATAACATGGCTGCCCTCTCAGCTGATTTTAGCACCCTTATGAATATGCAGGCATTTTATAACCTTAAGCAGGGAAAATAATCTGAAGGGAAAAAAATTTGAAAGCTGTCCTCACCACGAGATGTGTTGACACCAAAAGGCACGGCTGGTTCAGAAGTCAGCTTGAATCTCAACTCTCTCACCTGCTTCCTATTACAGAAACAGATGTTCCTCTTGCTGTAAATTGCTGCTATTAATAATATAAATAATTATGCTTTTCTAATCATTTAATAGGCAGCACAGGAGGGTACCAAAGTTCCTGGCAGCCATTAAACACATCTCCCTTCTTCTCAAGGGCTCAGAGACACATTGGTGGCCTCTCCTATCCTCCACTGAAGTGCAGAATAAGAGAGCTGAAGCCAGAATAAAAGCTAAGGAGCAATCCAGGGAGCCAGGCTCCTCTCCACAGGCTGTCCTGCAGACCCACCACCTCTCCAAATCTCTGTGCTGCAGGAACAGCACCTTTCCCACCCGAGATGCATGTGCAAAAGCACACACATGGCTAAACACTGCCAACACTCACACTCCCTTCCTCTGGCAAGATGCTGCTGCACCCACAACACACACCCAGCCCACAACACACAGCTGATTTTTACCTTCCCAGCAGGTTCCCAGGACCCAGTGAGGGGCAGCATCCCCCCCACCTCACCAACTGGGGAAGCCCCGTTCTGCAGGGGAACCTGCCCTGCGGTCCCCTCTCCCACACTGGAAGCCCCAGTCATTTGTTTTTCCTCCAGAGAACACTTTGTCCTTCTGTTGACAACAGCCCCAGCCTTGGGAACGTGAGCAACAGCACCACCGATTAACGACGTCACCGCAGCCTCCAGCCACCACTGCCGCTGACTGCAGCTGCCCAGCCCCTATTCCCACCCTCCGGCCATCACACACGCAGGCTGGCATGGCTCTAGCTCTGTCGAGTTAACACACTGCTGGCTCCAGATGTTAACCCAGCACAGGCACATCTGGATCACTGGAGGGCGGCGAGCAGCCCACGGGCCACACGCTGGCTCTGCCTTACATCAGAGCTAAGCCCAGCGACTGCCCAGGCTTGCCACGTGCCTTAGGCAAAATTCCTGACCCTCCAGTGCCACGTGCTCTCGAGCCCCATGCTGTGCCAGGGAGACAGTGGGGCTGTGGAGCCCGTGTGGGGGACGCTGCCACACAGCAGGCTCAGCTCTCCCCAGGAAGGGCTCCGCTCCGACCAAGACCCTCCCTGAGCCCCAGGGCACACCGCCCTGCCCGCAGCAGAACACCAGACTAGTCCATAGCAGGTGGCATTCAATGGGAAGCGTGTTATGAGCGCAGAGACCTTCTTGCTCGGGTTTTTTTTAATTACATCCAGCTAATAAAAGGCTGTAGAATCCTGGTTAGGCAACACGGTCAGAGCTGCAGAGCCCCTCTCCCAGACAAATCTGGCCCAACCACTTCTGCTGCAGCTCTCCCACACAACAGGCTCACACATCCAGTCAAACTGATCTCAGCGTGCAGTTCTCATGCCCACGTGGTCCTTGGTGCTGCCCTCCTCCTGCACCCCTCCCTTCCCCAGCCCGAGGGACCTAGCACCCCATCAGCTCATTTCTTCCACACCATCCCAGGAGCAGCAGCAACGTAAGGGTTATTTTCCTGTTCCCCTCTCAGAGCAAAACAACTTACCAAAAGGAAGCCCCTCACGAGGCACCAGGAATGAAGAGAAGGCCCTAGCTGATAAGGTTCCCAGCAGTTAAAGATAGACCTGACGCGCAAAAGAGGCTGCTGCAGCCACCGTGGCCCACGTGGCCTTTGAGGAATCATCTCAGCTCCACTGCAGCTCCTGACGGGGCACGGCAGGGCACGCTGGCTCCCTCGTCCACAGCTCAACTTGTAACCAAAAGCTTTAGCACTGACGAAGCAAGCTACACCTTCGAGATCAATTGTGGTTCAGCCCCAGCCGGCAGCTGAGCACCACACAGCCTCTCGCTCACTCCCCCGTCAGCAAAACAAGGGGAAGAGTGAGAACAGCAAAGGGCAAACGTCCTTGAGTTAACGACAGAGAGCAAACACGCACAGCTAGGCTTTCTCCCTCCCTCCCAGGACACCAAGCCTCAACCCAAGCACCATCTTCTACCAACAGGAGAGGGACCACACCACCTGAGAAAATGTGTCTGCACTAACAAGGTCATATTTAATCAGCCGGCACCTCCTGGGATGCAGCTTAATCTGTGTGAATTACTAACTCTGGCCGTAGCGACAGAGCAACCAGCAGGAACTGCCCCATGCCGGGCACCCGCCAATGCCTGCACGGGGCAGGTCCAGGACAGCCAGACGGTCCCCGAGCTGGGGACACACGTCAGGCTGGCAGGCTGACAGCACGCTGTGGTGAGGACTCTGCTGTGCCGTCCTACTCCCTGAGGAGCAGGGGAAGAACGACCCAAAGCACAGTGCGGTGAGTAAAGTCATTTTCTCTGCTGTGACCAAGTCCTGCTGCATCTTTGCTTCCAAGGTGGGCATCAGTGCAGGTGTTCCAGGGGTGAGCCAGCACCCAGCATGCTGATGCTTACAACCTGTGCTCTAGGCTTGTTCCTTGGGTGCTAATAAGAATGAGAGCAGCCAAAAATCCCTGCCAGTCACCTTCTGAAAGCTTACTCTATCGGTCAAATCAGTTAAAAGGACCCTGCAGAGCTTTAAGAGAGACAAAAGCTAGTTTTCTGCTTGGCACAAGGAATTTCATTCCCAATGCAGATTAATTCCATTAATTCATTCTGTGCCCTTTTTGGGGCGGATCCTTCCCTGCCCTCGCAGCTTATGGGAAGCACAGAGCAAACATACCACAGTCTCCTTTCTGGTAAAGGCACTCGATAGCCTCATCTTGCTCCGGCATTCGTATTTCCTCCCACGCTGCCCACTTGCAAACACCTCCCCCTCCCCGTGCATCACACCGCACCTTTCAGGAGGCCCTTCAGTGACAGCTAAAGCCCAGAAACTCACCTTGTGCTTCGTAGCCAGAACAGTGGTGAGGGATGCCCACATCCTCATCCCCGGGGCCCAAGCCGAGGGCTGACTTGAGCTGGGCCATGTTCGCCTGCGCTGTCAGCTCACCGTTGCGGTCCCCGATCTACAGGGTGAAAACCAACAGGGCAGCTGGTTAAAAGGCAAAGTGCTCTAAGCAAACAGCCCCTAGCAAAGGGTTTGCCAGTCCCACGTGAAAGCAAACACACAGCCAGCCAGAAGAAAGGTTGGAGACACCCAGAGAGACCATACAGCCCAGCTTTCACCACCAAAGCAGCTCTCCAAAGCTGCTCCTCAGGGATGGGAGAGGGTCCATGCCTGCCGTGCACTGGCTGCACCTCAAGGTGTGTTTCTGCAGAGTTTGGTACAAGGAACTGAGGGAGCACAGCTCGGCCCCTGCTACAGAACTGGGAGAGGTAAACGTGCACATTTGGTCCATTCCTGTAGTTTCATGTCCATGGTTACTGAGCACCACACAGCCACGAGGGCGGTGTCACGCTCGGGGTGCTCTGAAAACCCCTCTCCCTGGGCTCAGGTCCATGCAGTTTTGAGTTGTTCCTAGTGACTTATCCACACAAGACTCCAAAAATCTTCCGGAGTCTAATAGTTTGCAAATTCCCATCTCTCACTGGCCTGATGTTACATGTTCAGGAAGAGATCCTTCCAACAGCTCCTGCTACTTAAAATGGGGAGTCACAAGACACCCTGCTGGGCCCTCCTCAACTTTTTAACGAAATAAGAAAATTACTGTGCTGCATATCACCAGCGAACAGAGAGATCACTCAAACAGCCTCTAATCTTCAGAGGAAGAGCAGCCTCTGTTACAGAGGAAGACCTTGGCTGTTCCCTTGGAGAGGCCAGACTCCCTATTAAATGCCTTGCAACAGCTCTTTTGTGGTCCTTCGAGATAGACTGCAGAGTGAGCCATCCTAGAACAAAACCATAAATCCCCACATTATTTATGACAAAGCCCCAAGCACTAGTAAGGAAGGCAGATCAAACGGCTTATAAGGCGTAAGTCCCCTGCCAGTTACAAGACATTTGCTGTTGACATCATCTCCAGATAAATCACTGTCCTGGTTAGGTCTCTCAGTCCTTGACGCTCTGTTAAATGCTTCCCTGACTTCCACTCATTTCAGTTCATGTCCCTACTAACATGAGGGGGAACACACTGGCAGGACAGCGATCCTAGGCAGGACCTACCACACAGACCACAGCAGAGCCCTGTTTTCTGCCCTCAGCTCGGATGTCTCAGTTTCCCAGGAGCCCCCCTGCCACACACAGGGATGGGAAAGGTATTCCAGAGCAAGGTCTGAGAGCTGGGACAGCTTCCAAGGTTTTCAGGTGCATCTCCTTCACTTCAGCTGTTTCAGAAGAATTTTTTCAGTGACCTCTCATCACCCTACAGCAGCTTCCAACGCGCTTACCCTGAGCAGATTTCATTTGGATTCAAATGTCACCATCAGACGGATATCGGGGTAGAAGGGGAAGAGGGTGATGGGAAGCGAGCTAAACACACCGGGGTGCAAAGGTTTAACTTCACTAGTTTCTTCCTGGGCAAAACGTCGGTGCTTGCCACACCACCACAAGCAGCTCACTCAGTCACCAAAGCTAAAACAGAACAACAGCTTGAGAAGAGAATCACTAGATGCTAACGCAGGCTCACAAACGGACAGTCTCGGCACTGCTCAATAATTAATGATGGGGGGGAGTTTATTAGCCACCTGCCATGAGTAACCTACTCCTGACATGCTTTGTAATCACAGCCATCACCCCAGAACGAGATCACCACTGCGAACCCCCCACCCCATCGGGTTTTCCCACCCCCAGAAGTCACCAGGACCACTACGGCTCCTGTCGCCCCTCAGCCCCACCTGCACCGCACGGTGCCGAGCTGCCTCCTGGCAGCTCCGAGTAACCAGCCCCGTGCTGGAACAGCCCTAGCAGACTACAGCTGGAAAAGTTAATTTGTCCTAAAACGCACAGGGCCAAAGAAAGCATTTCTTCTGCGTGTCTGAGAAGTATAATTAAGTACATAATTAGGCTGGTATGTCAGTCCTAACCCAAGATTTAGCCAACCCAATAGACAGGCAGGAGAATAACAAAGCACTTACATACAGTGATTTCAATTAGTGCTTTAACAGGGCACTTTCTTCATCTGGGGAAGACTAAAGAGGCCACGGCCGATTTCCTCATAACACACTGGAAAGACCAAACGATGGCATTCTTGCTTTCTGTCCTTCTGAGTCACCAGAAAGAGCCCCCTGGTTTCGCACCAGGAACGCTGCAGCGAGCCGGGCGAGCGCCTCTGTGAAAGCCAGCGCAGCCGCACGCGTGAACCCCCAAACGCTGCGGCAGCGGTGCAGGGCTAGCTGCAGGCTGGGCTCGCCCAGCTTCAGCGGTCGATCGTACCGGGATGACGCTGGAGTTCACCGCATCACAGCTGGGACCCCCGCTGGCTGCACCGAGAGGAAATCACTTGTCACACGTTTGCAGTGCTGAGAGCACCCAGCCACCGGTGGAAGCTGGCCTTGTTCTCTCCTAGTACTGAACTTGCCAGCAAACCGAGCCAGACCACAGCTAGAATCACAGCGTCCATCTGGGTCGGAATCTCACAGCCTTGTGCTCAGGAATGGGGTGGTCTTAGTGACCACCTGGACACCGAGAGGTGTCCGAGTTCCTTCACACCAGCTGGGTGCGCAACACCCTGGCCAGCAGACCAGACAACCAGTCCCCAGGTCCCTTCTCACCCAGGAATGTTGGTTAGAGCAACATCCAGCAGATGTACTAGCTGTAATGAAGGGGAAGGCTGGGAGCCTCCCATAAAAAGAATGTTTTCCAGCCAAGCTCTGCAGTTCCTAAAGAGACCATTGAATCAGCACATAGACAAGGGCTTTCCAGAGCAGTCACGGCAAGAGAAGAACTACGTTAACATAGCTTATTGGCATAAAATAAAAGTCTTCCTCTCGACAGGGACGGCTGATTGCCTCTGATCTGAACCAGTTTCTCTTACCTCTTGGGAGATTTCAAGATGTTTCCTTGCAAAGTGCAAGGCTTGTTCATGGTTCCCCAGGGAGACATAGGCATTTCCGAGACTCCAGCAGGCTCTTCCTTCTCCCACCCTGCAAAACAGGAAACGGTCAACCACAGAAACGCTGGGCAAAACCCAGCGGCACAGCAGCCCTTCCAGGGCCTCCTCCAGAGCACCGCCAGCCAGGCCTCCCAGCTCTGTTTTCATCCACAGAAGTGGTCTGCACGGGAAAATTAAATGCACTGTACATCTTACTGACCTCAGCATAAGAAGAATTTAAGATCAAGGAATGAGCAACAGCTTCAGAAGTGGGACTGCACCCACAGCAGTCAGAAGCTGAGCGGTGCAGCAAGGGCCCAGAATGGTTCGGCTTCCTTTGTGAGCACCAGCCCGAGAGCAGAAGCCAGCGCTCCTGTCCAGCTTCCACCTCACCCAGCAAGGATTCCTCTCCAGAGACGCACAGTGCATCAAGAGGACGCGTAACAACCAGCCCTTTAGTTCAACAGCAGCCCAGAGCTAAACCAGCAAGAACACGGCAAGGAGAGAACGCGGCAGGCATGCAGCGCTCCCCTGCCGCACGCCGGCGCCGTGTCGCCCAGGATGCACGCGCAAACTGAAACCGCCTGCAACAGCCACACAAATGATGACCTATGTGCACAAGGCCCCCAGGGTGCTGCTTCTGGTTTTCAGAAGCCAGAGAAAGCAGGCAAACGCGAAACCCGCGCCGGGCAGCTCCCAGCCCGGGCCCCAGGCGCAGCCACCCCCCAGCAGACACCCGGGTGTCTCTGGAGCGGGTCTCAGCACCTGTCTGCAGGAGCAGGCAGATACCTACTGCTCATCAGAGCCTGCTCAGCTCTGCAAACGAGCAGATGTGGGGGGCGATGGGATAAAAAAAGCACATGGGGGCGCAGGGGGAGGTTCAGCGTGACTGCGACTCCCTTTTCAGAGGTTTGGGCGGGTTGATCAGCATTTAAACATTTTTCTTGTCACCCTGTTCAATACCTTCTGCTCACAGGGTGTGTTCCCAGAAATGTAGGAGCCCACAGGCCTGCACCCCCACAGCATGATTCACCCTTGGGTGGGATTATACCTTCTCCGAGCAGATCCTGCCCGGATAGTGCCACAGCACTCCCATTTTAGTGTCTCTGCTCCATCTAGTGGAGAACACCCGGCTTCCCCAGAGCCATCAGCACCAACATTGAGCAAGGTGGCTGCAAAGTCACTTCGGCTGCAAGGTGGCTCCAGAATCACAGAGAGTGTATCCAGGAGGAAGGAAAAACCTCTCACTCTCCAACAAAAAAAAAGCAGCCAAGCCTCCTAAAGAAGGAACACAGCCAAGAAGCAAAATACCTCATCTCCACATGCTCTGTGCATCCTCATTTGTTTCTACGTGGAGGTTGCCATCATCACCTCAGAGCAACAGGACAAAGTGCCGTGGATGTATGCATGCCCTACCCACACAGTTTCTAAGGAAGACACAATTTTTGTGAACTTGAGGAAGTTTTAGAGGGGCCCTTCTGGGATAAAACAGGAGTTTTATTGCGAAGGGCTGAATGCAATGCATTTCTTTGAAGGACCTCTTATCAGAAATCTCACTCAGCCCACACAGATATAGCTTTAAGGGCACAATCTCCAGGTTTGAATGACATAAAGGTGTCAACCATGTTATGTTTCTGACAGATGACTGGACTACGGCCTGGGAAATGTCTGAGACATTTCTAAAGACTTTCAAGGATACACGTCACTGCTGCTTAGCCCCAGCAGCAGAGAACGGTAACCGAACAGGGAAGGGTCAGTGCTCTGAACCCACTACAGCAGAAACGCCATCTCCTGGGGCAGCCCCTTACCTGTCTCCCAGCTCCTGCGCTATCACCAGGTGCTTTAGATGGTACTCAATTGCTCTTTCATAGTCCTGAAGCAGTGTGTATGTGTTTCCAAGACTGTAGCAAGCCTGGGCTTCCACTGCTTGGTCTTTGAGCTGTCTGGAGAGCTGGAGGGTTTTCCTACATGAAACAGGTGAAAACAAAGAGACCTGGTCACTGCAGGGCACCTCTTCAAGGCGACAGGAAAGTCGCCGCTTCGGCGTGTGCGTTGAAGTCGATGCCTGTTACACCCTGCAGGCTGTCAGGTGGCTGTACAGCTTGCCACTGCTGAGCACCAGCACGCAATGGCCTCCAAGTCCCTCGTCACAACCCCCTGAGCCTATGAATTCACTGCAACAGGTCAGGATGTCCAGGGAACATCTGCCCTGAGTCTGCCTGAGTCCCTGGCACTTACTTGTAGTACTCAGCAGAGATGTCAAACCTCCCGAGGAAGATGTGCGCATTGCCCAGGTTGCTGTACGCTCTTCGCTCGGCCGCCTTGTCCCCAAACTCCTTAGCAATAGCAAGGCGCTGCAGCAGATACAGATTAGTGAGCGCACACCGGCCACGACCAGGTTTCTGTTACACAGAAACATCAGATTCTTGGTCTGCAAAGCCCCCACCCCGTGCGGCAGTGGTGCACATGCCTATCAGCGCTGGATGCAGCAGGAAATCTCTCCTTCTTTTGCAATTCAGGATCGGGAAGGGCCTTTGGGAAAGCGGGAGTAACATCACATCCTCCTCCCACTCCAGCCTGCCCAGTAGGCATCTCTGTAGCTGAAGTGCAAAAGGAGTCGTGCACTACTTCAACAGCTGAACAGAGAGGCGAACGGAGAGCTGTAGGTGAGGCTGTGAAGGGATGTGGTTGATCAGCAGACCAGCGTGCAGGAACAAGGCTGTCGCCTCCTGTGGTGCCGTGGCACAGAATGAACACACACGTGTGTGCGCTCCACCTCACCATCTGCGCTGCGGCTGCCCCCCAGACCCCTGCCCGCACCTCAGCCCTGCCTGTCCTCTCCCATCCCCCTGCTCCCCTCACCCCCCCATCTCTCACCCTCCACTTTGCAGCACCCTGCTCCTCATCCCAAACACGGCACAGAGTTTTCCTACCCCTTTTCAAGCCCCTTCTCCCGAAGCACTGCTGGCTGCTGTCCTCCAGCATTTAAAAATCAGAAGAGCCGTGACAGGGCTGACTTCCCAAGACACTGAGCACCTTCCACTGCAAGGAAACCGGTATGTTCTCTGAACTGCATCTGAACTGGGGCAGGGACCGTGTCACCTCACCCCTCTGTAAAGCTTTACAGAAAGTTATTATGTTCTACAAGCAACATTTATTTCTTATCAAGAGCTCTTTCAGCAGCTTAATTGAATTCATGGCTTGCATTTATTAACATCTAGATCAACACAAATTAAGAGCAAAAAAGCCTTGCTAGGCCCAGCTGCAATTTGCCCTCACATATCTCCTTTGGTTTCCAAGCCAACAGCACCCTTCCCTCAAGCTGCTCCGTAGGTGCTGATGGGGATCCGAGTGAGATGGTGCTCAGCATGAGTTAGTACAGCAGGGCCAGCCCTCGGGGGCACACAGGAGGGAGAAAAACAGCTGAGGACAAACGCTTCCCTCTACGTGCTGGGCTGCGGTGAGAAGAAAGGCTGCTCCCCAACAGCCAGGCTCAGCCCCCGACCCCAGGAAGAAGGCGCAGTGGTTTCCTACCTCCTTGTGGAAGGCTATAGCTTCACTGAAGTTGCCAAGTAAGTACTGAGTGTTGCCAAGGTTGCCATAAGCACGGCCCTGCGCAGCTCTGTCCCCCAGCTCCTTCACCAGGGACAGGTTCCTCCTGAAAGAGGTCAGAGCAGTGTGTCTGGTGAGACACAGCGAAGAAACTTGCACTGTAAAGAAAGGAGAGCTAACCCTGGAGAAGGCCTTCGCCCCCAGCTGCCTGTTCTGCACAGCCCTCGGCAGGTGGAAGTCTGGAGATCTACGCTAGATCTTCTCTGGGAGCTTGTGCAGATCCGGTGGTGTGAGTCCCTGCTGCTCCATCGACCTCCAGCAACCTGCAGCCATGTGCAGGAACTGCACAAGCGCTCACACGCCGATGGTCCGACAGAATCCCACGTTAACAAGAAACGGCCACCTTGCTGCACAGGGGAGAACCAGGAGCATGGGAGGAAGGAGATTACCTACAGCAGGACAGGGACACACCTGGGGACCCATGCCAGGGCTCTGCTCATGGAGCCTCCCAGCATTTCTTTACCTCATTTTTTCCTCCCTTTACATACCCTGCATCCATAGGGAAGGTTAGAGCTCCCAGCTGGCACAAATTTACCCACTGGCTATGCTACACGCACCATTCCTTGGTAAAAGGATGGTCAGCTATATATACATAGGGACCATCACATCCTCAGGTATGAGGGAACGGATGGAAGATCATCTCACTCTCTTCATTTAGAAAGGCTACTTAAAAAAAGAACAACAACCCACAACTGCGTTATTGAAGCACAACTCTGAAGTACAAGGAGAAAACTATTAGCCCAAAAGCCTGGTGACAGCCTTCCTGTGTGGGACATCAGAGTGGTCTCCGAAACTATTCAGGAAAGGGAAGGATGCTACAAGCAAGACAAACTGCAGATCCATGAGAAGGACAACCGGGACTTCAAGTGAAAGCCTCTTCCCTTGGGTGAAGGAGTCTCTGTTCATGGCCCAGCGATGGAGACACACGTGGATCCTTCTCATCAAGACCAGCAGAGAGCAGCAGGGGCTACAGGAGCTAATAGTTCAGCTTCCAAATACAGCTCTGAGACAGAGCAGACTATTGAACTTAATTGCATGATGATCCTTCAAACTACACTGAGTTTTACTAAGGCAATGCCAGGATGAATTTTAGCTCCAATTTCTAAAAGCTTGCAGTCCCTCTTTCACCTTCCTTAAGATTAATTTGCCATGATAACTCGGCATCTCAGGAGACTACTCCTAATTCATTACAACATGCAAAATCTTACTCAGTGGCCTCATTTTCAACAGTGCTGAGCCCACAGTCTCGTTCTTTGCAAGAAACAGCTTCCAGAGCTCCCACATCTGCAGTGGCCCAGGAAACAAATCCCCCCCTATGAGAAATGCTTCCAACAGAACTCAGGAACAATTGGTGCACCCCATGCAGCTCTCGTTAGCCTAACGGTTACCAGAGCTCAGCTAACCTGCAGACCCTGTGTCAGCAGAACAGGAACACCACAAACACAGATCATGATCTGAGCTGAATAAGCTCAACAAAGCACACCAGTGTGCATTTTAGCAATCACCGATGCCTGAGCAGCCCTGTTCCCTGCAGGAGAAAGCGTTGGCCACACATGAATACTTACTCATAATATTCTGAAGCTTTCTGTAGAGTCTCCTTGACTTCCTGAGGCAGGTAGCCTGGGTCTTGGGCCATATTCCAAGATAAGTGCTTTCCCTTTGCATGGTAAACGTTGCCTATATTATAGAGTGCTCTGGCTTCACCTACCTAAAGGGAAGAACAACAGAGAGCAGCAGGGTATTACACTTCACATCCTGATATGGACCCTTCCATCGCTGGGCAAAGATGGTCAAAGACAGGAGGCCCACGTCTTCCTTTCCCATCTTCATTGTCATGGCAGCTGTCACCGTCAGCAGCATGAGGCCTGTGATGCAGCCAGGAGGGAGAGCTTTACGCTCCATCTCCTTCCAAAGCCCACCTTCACCATATCACAGTTACTGACTTGCAGACAGGTTATTTTTAAAGCTAGGACATCATTCCTGTTGGAGGCTATGAACCTATTACCTTGTCTCCCTGCTCCTGAGAAATGTCCAAGTGTCTCTGGCAACAAACAACAGCTTCATCAAACTGCCCAAGGATTTTCAATGTATTCCCAAGGTTGCCGCTTGCCTTGGCTTCTCCAATGCGGTCCCCAATGGTTCTACAGGATGACAGGAGGAAGAAAGAGAGGTGTTAAAGAGCTTTGACTTTTATTCATCAACTGTTGGAGGCAGAATTCAAGCCGCAGCGAGCCAAAGCGCAGCACTGCATGGTAGGTACACCACATCCAGCAGTTCCCAGCACGCACGCCTGACTGGAGTGCTTCGTAGAAGCGCTCTCAAATCTCTCTTCAAGAATTTTGAAGACAGATTCTTGGGGTTTTTTGCTGCCTCAGGTGAACTACTCTAACCATTTCAGGTGTACTTACAATGAGTACCCGGGGATAGGAGACCTGGACACTGCGCTGCTCTTGCCCCAGTCGCCATCCTCACATCCATATCCCTTTCTCCACCTCCCTGCTCTGAAGGTGGCTGGCCCATTCTTGTTGCCTCCCAAGTTCTCCACAGGACAGTCACCCCATGGCTAGTTTTGGATGCTTATTTCTGGGGCAGATTCCCCCAGGCTACTGGGTTCAGACCCCACAGAATTTGCCTTCGCTCAAGCCCTGACAGGTTGTGTCGGATTAGGACAAAGCACTGCTGCACACTTACCTGGCCAGGGTTAGGTCATGTTTATGGTACTCCAGGGCCTTGGAATACTCCTTTAGGTAGAAATAGGCATTGCCCAGCTGACTGTAGATGGCACTGAGAGTCTTCAGGTCCTCTGTCCCCACTTGCACCGCTGCTTCGAAGAAGGCTGCCCCAGCTTTGAAGTCCCCAGCCTTGCACAAGCGCTCTCCTTCCAGGGCCAGTTCCAGGCAAGACGCCTCCATTCTGCCAAAAGCAAGACCATCATTTCTAGAGGAGTTAGTCTGCACTGCACCCACACCTGTAGGCAATGGTTATTAAAAAGTTTCCTTCATTGTACATCTTTAATTACTCACTGCACCAGGAAAAAACCTACAAAACCTACAAAAACCCCAAACCCTGGAAGGAGCCACCCTCCAGGTAGCAGCCTCCCCTCTGCATCCAGCCTCAAGCACCAAGACACCAGCCCCAGGTCAAACACTGTTTGGCTGACCGGCACTTGGGGACACGCAGCTGGCACACCTCAGCGGTGTGGGCACCAGCTTTCCGTGGACACGGCGGGCACTCGGCCCCTCCGAGAAATCAGCCTCCTAGGCATGAGACACAGGAACGCCCAGATTTACAGACTGCGCCTGGAGGTGGCCAAAGGGAGCCCCTGGGTTCCCCGTAGGAATCCAGACAACAACCGCTGGGCTCCTGGCTCTCAAGACGCACGTTCACATCGCAAGAGCAGCGCAGCATCTGTTTTCCTTCCGGGTGGCACGCAGCGCAGAAGCCGCGCACCCAGGCTGTTCCTGCCTGCACTGCTTTCCTCAGGGTAGCAGAGAGGGTAGCCAAATTATAACACGTTTTTATTGGATACCAGAGAAAACCCTGGACTGTGCAGAATTTCTTGGCTGAGCAGCTCCCACAGTGCTCAGTGTCTGCTTTTCATTAACTCCCCTGCTGTCACTTTTTCCACAGGCACTGCACATTAGCCTCCAGGCTAGCATTCCTCCCCTGCATTTCTCAGCACCTTTGGCAACGGTGCACGCCGTGCTGTCAGCGAGCGCTCTGCAAGCCAGAGGAGAGGAGCGAGACCAGTGATACTGCTTCGAGAGAACGGGAGCGTGCTCCTTCGAGTGCTCCACCAAGTCCTCTGCAAGTTACAGCTGTCCCTGTCAGAACACGTGCATCCTCCAGCCCCCCGAAGGGACCGAGCACACGTTTGGAAGCGTCTTCCCTGCTGCAAAGCCAGCCCCTTCCCGAGGCAGATGGACACTGCATGTTCCTGCTCCGCTATTCAGACGCTCCTCTTTGCTCTTTTTGGCTTTTTCATTTTCGCTCAACGTATTTTTAAAAGTCAAAACTATTTAAGTCAAAGGTGGACATCTGCTCGGAAAAAACACAGCCCATTTGTCCAGAGTCAGAAAAGCAAGGATCAGAATAAAAGGTAATGAATGTCCCAAGGCGCTTTCTATCCTGCTCTCAGCCCAAGGGCCCTTGCGGGAAGTTTGGCTGTGGGACCCAGGCTGAGAGAACAACCCGCTCAGCACCACTGCAGCGGCAGCAGCCCAGCCCATGGCTCCTGCAGCAGTTTCCTGCTGAGCCCCAGAAGATGCTGCCCCAAAGTCACCCCTGTGATGAGCCAAGGCCCAGCCCCTGCAACGGGGGGTCTCTGCAGACCAAGCTGTCCCCGAGGACACCGCCTGCCACCATGCACCCACCCTCTGGCTGCAGGGCAGCGCTCCTCCCGCTCCAGGTCCGGCTGCGCTATCTCCTGCCCAAGTCTGCGCCCAGCACTTGCCTCCCCCTGCTGCGAAGGAGCACGGGGAGATGCAAGTACGAAGTATCAACCCTGATACATTTTTTTCCTACAAACAGGCAGAACGGGGTTTTCTCAGCTGCCAGGAAACAAAGCCAGTTCCTCCATGAGCAGTGCATAAACTGTCTAAAACCCAACCCTATTTGCCTGGCAATCTCCCTGCTGAGTCGGCTCCGTATGGCTCCAAACACCCAACGCTTGGCAGCCCAACGGCATCCTCCAAAGCTGGACAGCCCCCAAAGACTGTCCAAAAAAAACCAACCCAAAAAACCCGGCTTCAGACTCTCCTTCCAAACACAATTGTGACCTTTCATGCCTCACTGTTCATTTATCCCCAAAACCACCAAGTAACGAGGGAGAACAGGATTGTGAAGCAGCTCGTTGGAGCTCCCACACAAATACTTGATTTCAAGCTCACACCAAGGCCCGCATTTGAGTGGTTACTTTACTTGTGCAAGAAGGCTGCTTGTGGTGCAGAGCAGCATCAGACCCTGCCTCAGCTTCTGCTTGACAGGGGAAATAAAAACATTAACACTGCTAAAACAAAAAATGTTTAGCTTCTCTCTGCTGATCCTCTTGCTAGACCACACGAAACTTAGTAAGAATGAGCTTCTGCTACAGCATGTTGAGTTAGAGGGACCCACTGGGGATCACACCAACCTTCCATCAGTCCCAAGGCACGCTGATGGTTTGTAGATCACTAGAGTGGTTATCTGGTGTCATCACCAGGCATTGACAAGTCATCCCAACGCATCCCAAACAGCTGAAAGGCGGCTTGGGACTGAAGACAGGCAAGGAACACCTTATAATCAAATCAGCAAAATTAAATCCAAGCAGCTTAGCAGAGATGAATCTTGAGAGGACCTGAAATGCAGGAATAAGCTGCTATCACAGGAATTAACACTGGATTCCAGATGGAAGATAGCAGAGACAGAAGCAAGTTTCAAAATAATTACAGTACAGGCTTCAACACAAACAAAACTCTTCCCAATATCCAGTTTCTCTTTAAGAAACTGAGCTCACCAACTGGAAAGAGTCTGAAAATGAGCTAGAGACAGTTCTCCTAATTCATGGCACTGCAGTCTAGCTCAGATCAAACTTGCTGCGTGATCTGAATAGCCTGAAGTGAGGGTTCCCATCCCTGCGACACAGAAAACCCCACAGCACCAAACCCCAACTCCCCACTCCAAGGGGGGCATCTTGCTCTGGCCACATTTGCCGGTGGAAACTTAACCGGGAGGGAAATTTGTGCCTGGGGGGGCTGCATTCCGATACACACACACACGTGCGCACACTCACACTCTCTGGGTGCTTTCCTGGTGTTCCCATAGTAACTACTCCGGCACAGCGCAGTGACATGACCTTCCAGCGCACACAGGCTTTAATTAAAATCTGTTTGTCCTTGAACAGGCTGCTTTGCGGAGTATCTGACTTATCTAATTAACATCACTGCTCATTGGGACCCAAGCAAACGAGGGGAAGGGAGAAGCAGCTTTCCCTCTGCAACACCCTCCGGCGAGCCTTTGCTGCCATGTGAAAAGCCAAGAGCCAGGGATGGCAATTATTAACTGAAACAACCCACTTCTAAACCCCCCCTGCCCTCCCCACATCCTCGGGGCCCCACAGCCGGAGCCAGTTCTAGGAAGGAACTCTGCACGCCGTTCAGTTACCACAGGCTAACTGAGCAGTCGGAAACACAGCGCCAAGGGCAGAGGAACCAACTAAAGGTCACTGAACAAACCTGAGCACACTAAAACACCACGTGTGCAACAGCTTCCAAAGGCCATGGCTCAGTTGTCCGTAAGCAAAGACCAGAAGGATGACTTAGGCAGAAGATAGAAATCTGCTGATCAAGTGAGCCACCCTGAACCACCCTGACGGGCTGGCAAGGAAAGGGAAAACAGTGAATAAAGACAGACTGAAGTCTGTCAAGAACTCCAGTTCCTCCCAGAGCACACGCCCGAACCCTCCCCTACCTCTTCTTCTGCAGGTTACGCATTTTCTGAACATAAACCCAGAGCTCCAAGCCCACCGGCAGAAGGAAGCAGCGGGGCTGAGGTCTACTTGGAACAACTTTGCAGACAGGTCTCTCTGTTAAGTTCACAGGTAGGATCTGGCGTTTTGAAGATGCTGATGGCATCTTCTTGTCCATACAACACCCACTGCTCTCCAGTTTTCACTCCATCTGCTTGGGCAACACCACCAGTAAGTTGCTGGAATCCTGAACTTTGTTTATCTAGGACATTTCTTTTTCTTGTCATATGCTGCCCTTGAAAGGGAAGGGGAAAGGAGCAAGGAGCGTTGCCTTAGTTTCCAGAGACCTAGAGAAAGTAATGTCCTCTTTCCTCTAAGAAATATAATATCCTTCGTCCGCTGTTGATTTTGGGTACCAGATAGGTGAATTCACAGCTGAAATCCAGAGAGTATCTTGGTTCATTCACATGTTTTCAGTGCTGCCCAAAGAAAAAGGATCGTAGAAGAGCCCATGAGATGGTCAAAGGCAAGCAGGTCCTTCCTTTCTGAATTGGTCGCTTCCCAAAACACTTTGCCTCTGTGGCCGCATCAGCTGTTCCTGTCGGTGCCTCTTTGCTCCAAGAGCAGAAGGACTTCTGCTGCTCCGAAGCTCTCCTTGTCAGGTGAGCAGCTCAGGGTTCCACCAAAAGAGGGTCATCTTTGGGCAGAAGCACACATTACTTTGAAAGGCTCCAAAGAGGTCTCATCCGTCTGCCACCCAGGAAGCTTTGTAAGCTCCAGAACTGATCCGAGCAGTTATCAGAGCAGGGAAAAGCAGGCGAAGGCAGATCCCACAGACCACATCCCTGTCCATTTAAATAGGCTCCAAAACATCCCATCTGAGAAGACACAGCCCTCTACCCCCCAGGTATTAAGTTTCTCCTCTGCTGACACACAGGCAACACGCCTGGGCCTGTACCACCTCAGCAAGAACCTACTATTCATGTCCTAATACCAGAAAAGAAGATTCAGTCCCTCCTGAGCCAGCAAATTAGTGCTGACAAGCTGAAGGTGCTGGGCTTGGCCATATGGTGTGGTTCAGCACAGAGACACTGCAGAACATGAGCTGCTTTGCTTACATCCACAGCTAAGATGCTGGAGCTTGCTCGTGGAATTTCCCCACCACTCAACCTTTTAGCTAACAGCATGATATGTCCCTGCCCGTGGGTTTGAACAAAGACACCGGGTGGGGGGGGGATGCTCAGTTGGAGCAGCCCCTGTTTGTAAGCCTTGCCCTAAATCAGTGCGAACCACTCCTACAGATTTGCATGTTCCTCCAGACAGGCAGGATTTCACCGTATTGCCAGAAGTTACATCCCAGACTCCAGGCCCACCACAAGTGACCAGAAAGGTCCGACAACCTTCCGAGATGGTCTGAGTCCCAGACCAAGACTCTATCACATATAGCAAAGTGTTTTCTTCCAAACACAGGGAGATGACAGACCATGTCAGCTCTGGCCAGGGAAGAATAAAGTTTTGAAGACACCAGTTGTAATCTAGAAACCGACAGCTGATCTGAAGGCAGAAGGGAGTCCCAGCATCAGCTCCCACCTGGGGCTCTAAGCAAGACCCACAGCTCCTCCACACCTTGGGTTACGTTACATCTGTAAATGAGCAATGAAGGTGGCCTCCCGAGCACTTTGAGGACGAGGAAGCCTCTCCTGGATCCAACACAGGGCAGGGCCACCTTCCCTCCTCGACTTCTTCCTTAAAGGACAGCTGATCTGAAGGCAGAAGGGGCCAAGAACAACAGGAAGAGCAGATACTGCCTTTAACAACAAGATTTCCCAGGGTCACCTATCACTGTCGGATAGCAGCTAACGATGATCTGCGTTGCAGATTGCCTTTTGGCTGCCTTAAGAGCAAAGATGTTCCTTACAGAAGCTGCACTGGCAAAATACAAGGACTCTCACGCATCAAATGTTTTCAAGCAACACAGCAATATGGAGAAGACAGCGAGGGTCCCAGGAGCACTGGGGATGCTGAGAACACTGCCAAGTAAGAAACAAAGCAAACAGCACAGAGTGTTATCAGTGTCATTAATGATGATCAGCATGACTGCTGTCAAAACAGCACTATAAATAGGACTTGGGTGATGATACAGGTCCCCAGAGGGGAAACACAACTCATAACGTGTGCTCGGAAGCTTGGAGCTACAGCCAGACCTCCCAACACCCAGCTCTCCCCCAAATCTTTGCACCTCCCTTGCCAAATATTCCAAGAAAATAACACTGCATAGGCAACATCACGCTTCGCCTCCCCCTGCTAGGCTGGCAAACAGCAGCGCAGGCTGCCTTTAGCCAGAGCTCTTCTGCAGGATCATGGGCTGTGCGCTGACCTGAAGCTCAGGGCTGCTGCAGCTCCTGCAGCCCAGGAGATACGGCCACAGAAACCAGAGCAGGACCTGGTGACTTCCCACCTCTCAGGTCTGCACCTCAGCCCCGCATCTGCTCCAGGCAGGTGGAAAGAGAGGAGACCATGCAGTGGCCAAATATCTTTATAGATATTTGATTCCTATTAGTGGGGGTGATTGCAAAACTCATCGCCAATCAGAGCTGCTGCGTTCTACAGTCAGGAATAAACCCCAAGTTTTTTGACAGGAGATAAGGTAGAAAAAACACCACCAAAAACACCAACAGTAGTAAAAACCACCGTTACTATATCTGCTGGTATGAATTAATGAAGCAACAGATTTTAGCATCTTAGTTGCAACCTGATTGAATTTTATACAAACATAAATGCCATTTCAGAGCACTGCTGACAGGGGCAATTAAACAGTTTTTCTCAATCAAAAAGGGATCAAGTTTATCAGGTGTTCAGTGTAAATGTATATTCACTGGCTTAACTAACTGAATATGCATTTAAATAATTAACTGGCAGCACATCCTTAAAGAAAGTAATCAAGTTGGGAATTATTCCCCTTTCCCAGCCTTCGCACAGCTCCTGTACGTGAGCAGCAGCCGAAGCACGGGGTAACACAGCCAGGGAGGAGCTGCGCGAGCTGCCCAGGGACAGCTCCCCTTCCCCGCACAGGGCGCGACGCAGGGGGCTCACGTCCCACAGAGCCAGCTCACGCTGCTCCTGTGCCAAAGCCCGGGCTGTGCTTTACCACGGGTCTGACTGTCCTCATGGGCTTCCCTGCGCAAGGAAAGCGAGCCCAGATCCTCCTGATGCACAGCCTGAATTTATGCAAGGTGAATTTAGAGTTGTCCAGCCCCGGGCCAGCTCTGCCAAGCCAGATTAGACTGCTCTCCACCGCCTGGGGCACGCTCAGTGCGATTCGATGTGGGCAGTTTCTCTCTGGCTACTCTGCCCCAGGCAGGGTCCCGGCTCGTCACCACGCCACGCTTTGCTCACAGCAGGCTGGGGGCTAACGTCATCCCACCACCAGGGTGTGTGCAGGTGCCTCTCTCCCTCTCACTTGCTCCCAAATGATGGGCTCCTGTCTAAGAGAAGAAAATCTTATTACTAGATCTCAAGTACCCGCGCTCGCGACTTCATACCATTAAATAGCATCACACTGCCATGACACCAGACCTATCAATCATTCGGTTCCTCCTATTCAATACTCATCCTCCCCTGCACTGCTGGGATCTCGTATCATCAACCATTAGCACCCTGCTCTGTTTTGCAGGGAGGGCACTAATGAAAATACTCAGCCAGCTCTCTCCCAAGACCAGTTCTTGTGCAAGGCAGCCAGCAACGCCTCTCCACCCTGCCGACGGCTCTCCTTGCAGCACGGCACCTCGCTTCCCACCCACGTCACAACCCGAGCGCTGATCCCCTCCTGACAAGCAGTTTCCGCACATGGCACCATCTCAACCACAGGCTGGCAGGGAAGGGTGACACACAAATCAAGATATAGGTGAAATTAGCCTGACTCAAACTACTTTTGGTAGTTTGAAACCAGTACACAGAAGCTGGTTTCCCTCCAGTCAATGGGAGGGCAGAACCTCTGGGGCATTGGACCTACACGTCACCTTAGTAGTGACGGGAAGAAAATAAAACCTCTTCTTTTGTTTGGAGAGGAAAGGCCAAAGATGAAACAATGAATGCCGCACCCAGTCCTTCCCAGCTTCTGAATTCATTCCAAGAGTCCGGGCCAGTTTCCCTCACATCTCCTGATGCACGTGAGGTGCTGCAGGGGCAGCTCTGTGCCACCAGCACATCTGGAGGGGAGAAGGTTTCCACTCCACCTTTTCACTAGTAGTAGTATTGCACTGAGTCCTTTCAGTGACCCCTGAACTGAAAATCACATAATATATATATACACACATATTTCCTGCTGCTTGAGGGGTGTTTGCTCAAGCTGGAGCTCCAGGGAGTACCAGGATGAAGCGGTTTTCACTGCAGTCTTTTGATAAGGGCATGAAACAGGGAATCCAGAGGGGAAAACTACAGGGAGTTCTGGAAGCCTCTGGGTCTGTGTGCTGGCTCCAGATTTCCTCTTCCACTCACTGATGGTAGCATCAGTGCTCAATAGTAGTCATTTCAGTTAATTGCTATCTACCATTAGCTGCAGAGTACTTACAAGGGATTCAATTCCACTGCATATTTGCTAATAAATACCAAATGACAGCGAGGAAGACAGCTGTATTTAGTTGCATTTACCCTCTTATTAACAGAGCTGAATGAGACCCCATTTCAATTCACAACGGCTCCAACAAGCCGCGTCATTGTCAAATTCAAGCTCCCCGCTGCCTGCTTGCAATGCAAAAGCCAGGCAGTGCTCCCCTGCTCACACCACAACTCTCTGCTGGACCAAGGGCCACGCAGAACGGTTGCCTCTGTGGCTTTGATCCATGGGGATGGTGAGAACCGAAGGCAGATTGGAGTTATTTGCTGTTTCAGTAGCATTTTGTGAAGCAGCAGCTTACGATGCTGAACTGGTACGCGTAGAAACTTCTCAACCTAAGGACGGCAAAGTATTTTGCAAAGGTGTGAGGGCAGCTATTACCCATTTTGCAAGAAGGCAGCTAAAGATACAGCGAGACATAACTCGCGCCCAGTGAGTCAGCTGCAGAGAATGGAAAGGAACCAGGAGCCCTGGCTCCCAGCGCCTCTGCCAGGTCCTCCCTTGCAAGCACCACGTGAACCGCTCAAACTGGAGTGAACCGCTCAAACTGGAGCTGCTCTGTTGGGGATGAGGTGCAGCCCTTCCCACCCAGGCAAGGATGCTGGCAGAGCTCGTGCCACCAGCTCAACACAATGCCCAACAATCACTGAGCATCTAACCCTGCCCAAAGGGATGTCCCCAGCTCCAGGAGCTTAAGATACTCATGACCTCTAGAAACCTGCTCTACACCTGGAAGGATTGGGCTCTCGATAAATTATACACTGGTAATAATTATCCTGAATCCACATACCAAATCCTTCCCACAAATACAGCTTAATCCATAGCAAGAACAGAGAACAGAATGATTTTTTTCTGTGCCATCTGAGGATTGAAACCTCTAAAAGGCAACGAGCACAAATTTAAGCCTTTGTGCTCCAAAATTACTCAAATATCAAAGGATCGTGATGGGATGTAATTAACTTTCAACATCTGAGAAAGCTCAGATGGGATTAAGGTGCAAATGTGAATTTCGTCTTGTCCTGGTTAACAGTTCACCTGACGCCCAGTTTCAAAGCACTTAAATTATAAGGTCCAAATACTTTCCACGTCTAAGGAAATTATGGTTAAAGAGATGCCAATTCGCAAACTAATTCATAAAAACATGTTCTGACGCCCTAATAAAAAAACCAAACACCAAAACATGAACTGATCAAGATGCCTCACAAGAGGAACTGTGCAGCAGAACTTACTCTCCAGAAGAGCGAGAATGAAACTTTCTGCAGAGAACAACCCAATCTCATCGCATGGGTATCGTCATGGTTTTACTCCAGCCGTTGGCTGGGCACCACATAAACACACGCTCCGTCCCCCTCATCGGAAAAAGGGGAGAGAATCGGAAGAGCGAAAGTCAGAAAACTCGTGGGTTCAGATACAAGAGTTTAATAAGTGAAGCAAGAGCCACATGCACAAGCAAAGCAAAACAAGGAATTAATTCCCCGCTCCCCACGGCAGGCAGGGGTTCAGCCATCCCCAGGACAGCAGGGCTCCGTCACGCGTAACGGTTACTTGGGAAGACAAACGCCATCACTCCGAACGCCGCTGCCCCCCCTTCTTCTTCCTCCCAAGGCCCTTATAAACCGAGCATGACGCCATATGGTATGGAATACTCCTTTGGTCAGTTTGGGTCAGGTGTCCTGTCTGTCCCCTCCCAAGTCCTTGTGCACCCCCCACCATCCCGCCGGCGGGGCGGTGCGAGAAGCGGAAAAAGTCCTTGGCTCTGTGTAAGCATCACCCAACAGCAGCAAAAACATCTCCGCTATCACTGCTGCTTCCAGCACAAATCCAAAACACTGCCCCACACTGACTTGCTTGAAGAAAATTAACTCTCTCCCAGCTGAAACCAGGACAGGTATGAACCCCACCACTGGCCACGTGCGCTAAAGGAAAGTAAGTGCAGTGGCCAGCAGCCAAATGCCAGTGGATTAGCGATGCTCTCGTCTGCGGATGCTCTTTGCTTCCCAGGAGGCACAAAGGAGGATGCTCCATCTCTGCTGCCAGTGGACAGTCTCAGCCCCGCAACTGCCAACCACAGTCACCGGTAACAGCTCTACCATCGGAAATCTGCCATGCAGAGCAGCAAGCAAGGCAGTCGTCGCATCAGGATGATTTTTTTTAGGCATTCAGACTTCGTCACTGAGGATACTTGAAATTAACTCAGTGATTTCAATGAGGGAAACTTCCTGAATTTTCCAAGAGCATTTTGTTTCCTTCTACAACTCGAGTGCCTTCAGTGAAACTAATCCATCGCACTGCAAGAAAACAACACTCTTGGGAGGATTTCACCAGAAGTGCTATTTCCTTCAGCCACTTCCAGAAACCAGAGGGCAAGAGAGGACATGCAGCCTGAATGGCTTTTCATTATGACACTACTTTGGCAACTAGGTCAACACAGCATCTCACTAAAACACACGCCAAGATTTAAATTGTAGCCGTGGCACTGTGGGACATGGTTTAGTAGCCGTGGTGGGTTGACGGTTGGACTTGATGATCTTAGAGGTCTTTTCCAACCCTAAAGATCCTGTGATTCTATACTGTTTCTGCTGCAAAATACATTGGGGTACAATTACAATATACATTAGAAAAACAAGTATTTTATCAACAGCTATACAATGAAAACAACCAATTTATTACCCATTTTATTTATGCTATTCAATTTCTATTACCCATCAAAACGCAGAGGCTCAGTCATGCCCAACTTGTTACTGAAGATGGCTGGATTCTGCTTTGGGGGATTATCTTTCCAAATCCAGAAGCACTGTAAATGAGATATGTCCAGACTCTCACACTTCTCTACAACTGCCCCACGCCTGCCTCCCACAGACACACAGCGGGGGCTCAGCAGCCAGCCCCCACGGGGGCAGCCCCGACCCCTGCCCTCCCAGAGTGAGGGGGGGCACTGCCTGGCCCCTCCTGTCCTCTATCAGAGATGGGGACAAGTCCTCACGCACCATGGTGGTGCTACGACACGGCGGTGCCAGCTCAGGTCAGACGCAGTGCGGGTACAGTCCAGGACTCAAGCTATGAGACAGCTTTGCAAGGCATCGCATCCCCCCCCAGTGCCTGCCTGGGGTCCTGCCACCCCCCACACCTACAGGGTCAAGCTCAGCCCACAGACACCACCCAGCGCCATTGTTTCAGCGGTGCTGTGCAATTGCGCACGCCGAGGGGCCCTGGGAGATTTCCTTTCCCGCGCACCCAGACTACTTTTCGGAAGTAAAGTCTTGTTTTCCCAGAAATGCAGAAGCCACGAGCCCAAGTCTTTTCTCAGTTCAGGCTGCCTGGAAACCTCTGCAGCTGCAGCCCTTCCTTCTCC
Source organism: Psophia crepitans (assembly GCA_013399095.1). Lineage (NCBI taxonomy): Eukaryota > Metazoa > Chordata > Aves > Gruiformes > Psophiidae > Psophia > Psophia crepitans. The sequence goes on from VWZZ01004507.1 coordinate 2,617,696, forward strand.
TTCCTCTCCCAACCTGCCAACTGCTCCTGCCTCGGAGCTCAGACTTGCAGCAGGAAAACAACTCCGTATGGAAAAGATGCTGCCGAGCCCCGGCGACACTGAGGACTGCACTACGGTTAAGGCTGGCCGGACAAAGGCAGCCGCCTCTCCCTGTCCCAGGCACCCAGTCCCTTGCCCCTCCGCACACACAGCCTCATCCCAACCCTCCCCTGCCCAGTGCGGGCAGAGAGGCTGCACGCACTCCCCGCACGCTGCCTCTTGCCTCCCCACACCCCCATGGCAAAGCAGCGACCCGCGCTCAGGCACGGCAAACGGACCGTCGCCGTAACGCCGGGTAAAAGGTAACGACGGCAAAGCTCACACCATGGTTTTTCCACTGACTCCTCAGCAACCTACAGCCAATTTGGTTCTGTTCCCTCCCTGCCTCATCTGCTTCCCTTCAGCCCCAAGCCAGGTATTTCAGTCCGAGAGTGAGAAGGGATTTATCGGAAAACACCCCCCAGATCTCACGCTCCTGGGCCATCCGGGCTTCGAGCCAGGGAGGTGCTGAGCGATCACAACTCACCAAGGGACTGCTCAGGGTGCTCTGCACCAGCGCTCACACTGGAAAGGGATTTGGATGTGATCTTAGTGATGGAAACAGCACGAACCTGGCCCTCCTTTACTTTCTGCAGACCTCCCTGAAAAGCAATTAGCAGGAACCAAGCGATCAAGCCCAGCAAATCCAAACCAGCAGCAGCTCCTTTTACAAACTTCTGCTTGGTAAAGCCAGCGACACCAAGCCTGGCACACCAGCCAGTGCCCAGGACAGATCCTCCCTTGGTGATGACAGCCCTCCATGCCCAAACCCGGGAAAGCCGCAGGCACGGTGGTTCTCCGAGGTCGCAGAGAGCTGGCGGGCAGAGCTCGCGGCCGGGCTGGAAGCGATGCCAGACACCGGCACAGCTTTTCCTTGGCAAACCTGTGGCAGAGCAGATTACACCAACTCCGCGTTGTTTTTCTGCGGCTGTCTCACACCCTGAGAGCTGTTAATTGTGAAAAGAAAATTCCAGGGGTGCTAAAGATCGGAAATCAGCCCAGACGCACGCACACACGTGTAAAAGGCTGCTCCGGCAAACGGTGCGAGAGCTCAGGCGCAGGACACCGCTCTTCTGTCGCACAGCCACAGAGCACCCCTCTGGATTTTGTAAAGGTAATATTCCACATCTGCCTGAAAAAAAAACAGGAAACAGAGGGTCCCCAGGAGCTCAGGTATCAGCCAGGGGTCCTCAGCACCTCTAGACACGGCTTCTGCAGCTCCCCTGTGCCAACCCAGACTCAGCAGAACAGCAGCATGGGTTCCTCATGGCATTAAGGAAAAAAAATAAAATCTCTGTGTGCCATCAGGTTAACCTGCAAACCTATAAATCAGAGCGCGGCAGGATCCCCAGAAGGCCGGGCCACGGCCTCACAGCCCCGCAGCTCGTGTGCAAGGTGAGATTTCAGCTCCGCTTTGCTAATCCGCCGAGAACAAACCCAGGGTCTGGCGCCGTGCGGCACAGCCTGCGGCGGGTGTCTGCTGCCTCTGCGGGGAACCCTGGGGCTCCAGCACCCTGCGAGCTGCTTTCACTGCTTCCAGAGGATCCTGTGGCTTAGTCCCCCACTGCATTTTCCCGAATTTTTAGCACTTCTGTCCTAGTATAGCTCCACAGACAACACCTACCCTGGAAACACTTGGCACCGCGGCACTGAACGTCTGTACGAATGGAGTGCGCGGAGGCAAGTCCCCACTCCTCTCCAACGCAGCACCACATCAGGTTTTGCTCCCACACCGTGGTACTAACATAATTCGATCACGGTGTAAGTAACAGGCTCTGTGAGTTTCCCACGCAGAGCAAAGCACGGTACATCTTTGCATCTGTGAAACAGACTCTGGTCCTGTCCTTCCATAGGAGGACTTTGTATAAACATCGTGTTTCTTGGGAAGTCTTCCTGGATACAGCAAGAACACTAATACCCTCCCTAATAATTTTCTCATTGCTATCACAAAATCATGAGTTAATCCGTATAATGATTTGCTGTTTAAGCCAACTGCAAAACTTATTATAAAAAAAAAGTAACACAAAAATGGGGTTTTATGTGTTTCTTGGAACTGAGGTTTTGGTAAGCGGAATAAAAGGAGGAAGCATCAGATTTCTAAGCTTTTCTATGCCAAAAAGCCTCCTCTGGTTTCCTCACGAAGTAGGGTAAAAGCCTGCAGCACATCCAACTCCAGCAAAACATCCTAGACTGCCTCCAAACCTCAGCACTTCTCTCCCTGATCTGACACAACAGCTACTGGCACGCCACAGCAGACGCTCTCCCATCCCTAGGGCACCAGGCGAGGCCTCTGGTCCAGCCGACAGCAGAGCAGACCCATCCTCAGCTTACCAGGAGGTTCCGCTGTCGCTGCACCTACAGCCGTGCCTGCTGGGTTAGGGACAGCCCCCCATATCCTTTGAAAAGGGGACATGACACCCTTTCCAAATCAAGCTTCCTAAGGTCAGGTCCTTCATGGCTTTAACTTCTGGTTCCTTTTTTTTTTTTATCCCCTCCATCCACTATAATTTTTTCTCACCCCCACCTTCCCTGCTGCTGCACAGTCCTCCATGGCACAGCAAGTATTTGTTAGCGTGCATGCAGAAAGGAGTTTAATATCATAGCATGTATGACCTGGAAATATACAGTTGAGACAAAACAAGCAGAAATGGATAGTGGAGATCTCTCCACAGACCTATTTTAGGTTTAGGTTGCTCCTCGTTGCAACCTCAGAGGTACTGCGATGGCTTTATACAGAGCTGCTCTGTAGCACTGGAAGCATTCACTGCTCCCCCTGCCCCTAGACTGGTGAAGAAGGGAGGATATAGCATCAGGGTTATTCCCATGCCCAAATCAAGGGAGTTCATTTATCCTGACTACTGAATAATGCATGTCTTCAGAAAAAAGTAACTCTGTGCCTGCACAGAGACATCATCATCTCGCAGTGACAGACAGACGTGGCACGACAGCAAGCTGCACGGAGCAACGCGCTTCAGCAGCACAGGCAGGACCAGACAGGTGACGAGACAGCTCCTTACCTTAACCCACGAGAGTGGCGGGCTGTGGGAGCTGCTGACATGCAGGAACAACACTGCTTCCATACGGATTTGGTGTGCTGGAGAAGCCTGACTGTTTTAATGCAGGGCATTATGGAGCGGCTGCATTCGTGCTGTACAAACAGCCTCTACGAGCCTTTCAGGAGCAGCTACATCCTCCAACACACATGGCTTTAATTGGGAATTCTTTTTTTAATTTTAATTCCAGTCACATGTTTTGAGCTGCTACTTTTCTCTCCTCTGTGTGTGTATATAGACAGATATATTCCTACGTCTGCTGTCTGCGTGCCACGTTAGCCTCAGGCAACCGAGCGCCAGCCTTGACAAATGACTCAGTTCTCCTTCGAGCCAGGTCTGTAGAGCATCTCCTCCCTCCCGCTCCTGAGGCTGCTGGTGGCTCAGCCACCCCGAGAAGGTGAGCTCTGCCCACTGCACACGGGCTGGGAGCTTCCAGGGCATAGCTGGAGCCTGACCCTGCTCCATCAGCCCCTCGCCCAGGGGCCTTGGGAGAGATTTCCACCACAGGAGCAAGTCATTTTGCTCAGTGAGGGGAGCCCAGGGCAGGGCACACAACAGTTTTCTCACCTCATCCTTCTATCACTGCGTACTTGGCTCTAAAACAGGGCAAGCCCTGGATGCCGGGGCCAGCCGGGTCACAGAGAGCACAGAGCCCGTAGGCAGGACGCCCGCTCGCTCCTCAGCCCCGCGGCAGGACGGAGGCACAGCGCGCAGCCCCGGCGCTGGACACCTCTGCCGGAGGCCCGTGCCCGACACCCGCGTGGCTTTCACAGGCTGGCTTCTTCTGCTGCCCATCTCACACACAGCTCTGCAGAACGCTCACTCGGTGCCGCGACCCGTAACACCTTTCTGCCCAAACCAGCGATGCCAAAGAATGGCTTTACTGAAGGAAACACACATTGTGCAGTGAGTTTTCCTTTCCTTCCAGAACAGCAGAGGAAAAAGCGGGCATTTTCAACCACGTCACTGTTCCCTCCTCAGACACCTGAACACGCTGCCAAAGCTCCCTGTCCAACACGATCTTGTCGCAGAGCCTGGGGTATTTGCCACCGTGCTTTTGCTGTCTGCGCTCCCAGCAGTGCGCAGGGAAGCGATGAGCGCAGCTAACATGACGGTCTCTCCCGCGGCTTTACCCAGGAAAGCACCAAACGACAGACTTCAATCAACCAACTGGTTCATGCTTGCAGTTCCCTGGATCACACCCCGATGGAAGCAATGGATACAAGAGCTGGCCAAGGGCTGCAGCCTGAAAACCCTGGCTGCGCCGCTGTGAACTCGTGTGCTTTATTATTTTAGATCCGCGCAGGAGCTCAGACACTTGGCTGAATTCAGAGGCCAGGAAATGCCTCAAGGCATACGTGGAGTCTCACAATCCCAGGACATTTATCTGCGTTTATGTAAGAAAGTCCCTGCTCACTTGCCATGAGACGTTGGCCCATGGGTTTCCCGAGGAAGCGGCTCCTCGCTGAAATGAGAAGGGCTTATTTGTCAGAAAGGAAAGAGAAACACACATTGCTTATAACATTGTCATTTGTTGGTGGTTTATATTCCTGCCTTCATGCTGCAGAAAGCTTGGCCAGTAAACAAGCCAGATCTAATGGCCTCTGTGCTCTGCAGCAAGACACAACCCCCAGTGCCGTCTTCTCAACCCGGATCTCTGCAGGCAGCCGTTAAAGAAGGGGCTGTTTTCTGCTGCGCTCAGCCGTGATGCGGTAACTTTACAAGAGTGTAGGTGCAGTACAGTAACAACTGTAGGGACTGAGGTGTATGTTTTTCTCTCTCCATCTCTCACCATACCCCAAAGACAACCACCCCTCAAGGCAGAGCACCCAGGAACTCCACTCAGTTCTTACGTGATTTAACTTGCAGGCAATTTTCTTCCGCAGGGAACGTTTTTCTGTGTCCCTCTCTCCCTTTTTTAAATTAACTGCTCTCTCTCAAAGCCCGAGAGACAGATAACTACGTAGAGTCACAAGTGGCTGAGCACTCTAATAACTCAGGGCTGTTCTGCCTTCTTCAAGCCAATTCCTGGAGTTGGGCTCTTCACGGTGACCAGACCCATGGCCACCGGGGCTGCTCCCTTTCCTCTCCCAAGGCCCGTGGATGGCAGTGTTCCCACCACATCCACAAGGCACACCTTGTAAATGGGCAGAGCCTGGTATTTAATTCACCAGCTGGTAACTTCCTTCTAAACAACCTTCTGCGCCCTCCCACGTTAAGCAGAACAGCAGAACCATTGTAATATGGTGCAACGCAAGCGCTGCGCTGCCCTGCACGGTTCAGTAAGAGACGAAGCCAAGGTCTCCTCTTCAATTCACAACCAACCTCCCTGTGACGTGGGTAAGGAAGCGCTGAAGGGACGGAGTGGGAGTCAGGACCTTCAGCTCCCAGCTGTGATACCTATATTCTCTTTCACCCTGAGGACTATACAATCTCTCACCCTTGAAAACAGGCACAATATTTCCCAGAAAGGCTGCAACAAGATACTGATGTTTACAAGCACTCTGAAACCCTGGAACGGATATGACCCTTCCAGGACCCACTCAGCGCAGCGCAGCAGTGTGGGACAATAGGTAGTACTGTAATACAAACCATGAATAACAGTAATTAACAAATAGCCCCAGAGAGACGAGCATTAATCGGCACTTTCCAGCTTCCCTCAGGCACGAATGGATACTCCACAGATGGAGCGCACAAAGAACCACCTCAACTCTGCAGCGTGGATCACTGGAAAAATGTGCCCCACAGCGGATTTCCACTCAAGCTGCTCCAAGCCAGAGCACGGGAAATCGTAGTAATTTACACCAAAGTGCCCAGGGAGGTACCGCCAGCCCCTGGGTGCTGCATGGGGCAGACGCTCAGAAACGGCACCTGCTGTGACCCCCGGCAAAGAGCAAATACAGCCCAGCAGCCTGCAAAGTCACCGGAGCATCAAGAAAGTCATGGAACCATCTAACCCAGCAAAGCCGTTTGGTACAGCAAACCCTCCATCCTACCTGCAAATAGAATAGAATAGAATAGAATCATTAATATCCACAGCTTTTTTTAACGAAGGCACGGAGAACCACCCCCCCCCCCACGGACCACTTGCCTATCCCAGCAGCACACTGGAGCTTCCCCTCGGGAGCTCAGCGGAACTGCGAATTATTTCTGTTGCCACAACACTTGCAAGGCCCCACGGCAAAGCCGGTCTCGCTGTGCTGAGTCTGCCGCAATCCTACGCAGCAGAAGTCACTCCTCCGCGGGCTAGATGGAGCAGGCCAGCACGAGCGAGGCTGCAGATTCACTTGCCCCAGGTCCCATCATGGATGAGCAGCCGGACCCGTGTCCACAGCGAGCTCCGCACAGCGTCCAGGAAAGAGGCTCAGAGGGGCAGCGCCTCGCTTTTGCACGAGCCATCTCGGGCTGCTCCCTGGCACCCAGAGCAGGGGAGGGAAGCGGAGCTGGACCCCCCAGGCAGGAAAGGAGCCCTGTCGCACCGTGCGTGTCCAGAGCTGCCTCCCGGGAGCATCACGCAGCCGTCGTTTTCTGCAGCTCAGAGCAAACTGCGTGTATCAGCTGGCAGCATGAAGTTTTATCCATACATTTTTAAAAGCAGCTTCCAAAACATCTGCTCTCAGGTGGAGCCAGGGCTCAACATGAAATGGCTTCTATGCTGAGTTACGTTATAACAGAAGTGTTTTTCCCCATTTTAAATCCATTTTTTTTAATCTTTCTCCTGCAGTATGTGGAAGAAAGGTGCATTAGCCCCAAACTCCCGGAGAAGAGCCCATCTGGCTGCTCCAGAGGGTGGAAACGCAGAGTAACAGACCAGGAGGGGAGACAAGACAATCCAATGTCTTTCATTCAAAACTCCTTCAGGTTTAGCAGCTGCACAGAGCTACTGACTCACAGCAGAAGACGAAGCTTCTTTAGATATAACATGTCTAATCTCAGAGTCAGAAAGGAAAGGCCGGCAGTTCCTGTCATCCTTGGGCAAAATCCTCTTGCTGAAAGAAAACTGGGAATAGCAGAAAATTTTCTAAGCTATTTATTTCCACGCTGACGCTAGTGATCAGATAGCAGCACTGCCTTCCAAGTAATTCGTTCGGGGTTTGTGCTGCTGCCCCAGCGTTCAGGGGCTTGCAGAGGGGTGGTTTTTATTACTGCCACTGAAATAATGAAGAGCAATCAGGCATCAATGAGAGAGTTCTGCATGTGCTTGTTCCCCCTTTCCCAGGCTTCCATGGGCCAGGGATCAGTCAGGCACTCGTGGGATCAGGCGTGACACTGGTTTGGGTTTTGGCTACCCGCTTTGAGGGCTCCCAGCCCGATGCCTCAGATTCAGTTCTAAAAGGAGCCCGTATTTGTTTGGCTCCCGGTGGGAGCAGAGGCCACGGCTATTGCCCTTACCAGCCCTGTCATTTTATCCCGGGAGAAGTTAGTTAAGTCAGTTAAGTAGAGGGTTGTGCTGAAAATTGCTCATTTAATATTGCCCTTGAAACTGCACTGTAATGGTAAATTTTCACTTCCTTCCCTAGGTAGTTGCATAACACTGCTGGGCATTGTTTAGAGCGCTGCTGCGTGCCAAGCGGCGAGGCAGCCGGCATCCCTTTCCCTCTCCCCTTCTCCTCTCCAGGCACTGCCAGGACTGTTCTGGTTGTGAGGGGTTTGGGGGAGCTTTTCTTTTTTTTTTTTTCTTACACCCTATCAGCTTACTACATCAAACAGATAGATGTGACTCAATGCAAGTAGCCTTCCAACAAGATTATTCCCACTTTCTTCAGCTTTCAGTGGGGAAAAAAGATACCCCATTTATACCAGCTACAGCTAAGCCAGTTAGAAAACCAGATCTGTCAAATAACACTTAATTACAAGTATCTTTAGGGAGGGTGCAGCTCAGTCAATGGAAAGCTTTCCCACTGACAGTATAAATAGCCCAGGCCCAGAATTCACAGCCCCACTTTGTGGTCAGGCTACGCAGCCCGCGTGCCCACACACAGGAGGAATCTTTGCTGCACGGCTTTGGGTGGCGTGTTTCTTTATAACAGGGAAGTGGCTTTCAATTCTGGAAGCAGGGCTGGCTGATCAAAGTGATACACAGAGCGGGACTGGAAAGCGGGGGGAAACCAGGTATACTTGAGCAGCAATTTAGAGATAAAAATTACTCTTAAGGCAGAACAGCATCAAGAGTTAAACAAGAAGCATCCCTCCGTATCTAGAAACTTGCTACTGGTGGCTTCTTGCGGCATAAGACCTGACAGAGTTCAAACCTGCATTCCACCTTTCTTGAAGAACAAGTTTGGACATCACCGAAAGTGCAAAAATACAAGACACAGGAATTTTAAAATCACTCTTCTATAACAAATTTCCCCAGCCTTCATAAAGAGTTTTCATCCTTTGGCACTGCTCCTCTAACTTGGAAAATAGAAGGCAGCAGATCCCTAATTAGTTATGCCCACTAGGAAAACAGAAATTACACACAAGATTATCATGTGGCAGAAGCAGCCAAAGCTTTGACAAGACCTGGATCCAGCAGTACCCAGAATGGGACCCACCACCCATGGGGGCAACTGAATTGCAATACCTGGTCACCACGACCCAACTGTGATCCAGTGGGAAGAGGTCCTTGCTACCACCACCAACACTAAGGACTTTCTCTGTCCTTAAGCCTGCCCCAGCCAGGCCCCCACCGATCTCGTGGTTCCAGGAACCCTTCCCAGCCAGCGTCCTCTCTCCCTAGGTAGCCACGAGCTCTGTCAGATACTTTCCCAGCAGCAGTGCAGCTGATGACTAATGCAACAGCCAGCAAAAGGCACCTCGGTAGTGAGCCAGGGAGCGTCAGGCAGCGCAGCTTGCTCGCGTTCCACAGAGAGCATCCCAGCCAGGAAGGGTCAGACACAGCTCTCCACTCAGTGAGGCCCTGGGGTGACCACACAGTGCATTCATCTCACAGCGAACTGGCTTCAAGGGGTGCCCTCAGGCCAGACGAGTCATTTGAGCTTATTTGACTTCAGTTGACACAGCAGCAAACATCCTATAACCCACGTACGTGCGGCCAATGCGCAAAGTCCTCTTTCTAGCCTGCTTGGCACAAACGCCCTGTACAACGTGAAGTATTTTGGGATAAGGAATCCAGGGGGCCAGCTCCCATCCCAGGAGCACGAGGCACAACGAGCAGGAGGTACGGCATAACTTGAGTCAGCAAATTACAAGCCAGCACAGGCAAAAAGCAGTGCATCATCTCAACCTGCTTTACACGTGCACATACAAGTCGAATTAAGGCCCCGAAGACAACAGTTGTTTGTATTGCAGCAGCACCTAGAGGTCAGAAGCAAGATGAAGATCGCGCTGTGCTAGGCACTGTACAGGTACAAGGTGCGTCCCCCACCCTTGTACACAGGGGCCAAAGGGAGAAGGGAAAGAGCTTCTCTCCCCACGTCCCACAAGGTGGAACACAGAAGAATCATGAAGGATGCCCAAGGTCCTGAGGAAACTCGCAAAGCCAGAGGCCGATTCCCAGTCCAAGGTCTGACCACCAAGAGTCCCTCTCCCCGCTGCGGTGGAGACTAAACGTTCTGCTTGGCTCCGCGTTGGGATGACCACATTACTGGCAAATGCTGAGACTACGAGCAAGTTGTTCAAAATGTCCCAAAACAGATGTCGACAAAACCAACACTGCATGCTAAGCTATCGTATAATTTTTGCTCAGGCCACCTATTACGCAGCACAGCTATTTCAGAAATGTTTGTCCCGTTTTTCACGTCCTTCTGCCCAATGGAGGCTGACTGCGCAGCCCCGCAAAAGACAAACTGTGATCTTTTACAAACCTCTAAAAGAGCATTCCTAAATGTAATAACCAAGCAATTCCAGGTTTGATCTACAAAGAGTGACAAAACCCATCATTCCCAGCTGTCTGCTGGTACGGAACACCACACTTCCACCGCGATGCCCCCCCACGCCACAAGCCTGCCCAGCCAGGCCAGACCACTGGCAGTCACAGCACTCCCGACACTGTCACTTTCAGCAGGAAAATCCTTACCTGGAGACAAGAAGACAACGGCCGTGACAATTGTGAACAGCAGAATGGGGAGAGAGGGGAAATCTGTCAGGAGTCAGAAAGACGAACAGCAGGTAAAATAGCCTGCAAGGTCACACAGGTTAAAAATCACACAAACATCGTATTTAATATATAGGTAGGTCCTGTTTACATAACAGATGTCACCTGCACCAACTCCAAGTATTTCTATAAGGCAAAGCTGTACGAGCAGCTACTTCCCACCCACCCAGAGCAACCCTGGACATCAGCACTCAGCTGGCTGCTGGGGTGAGGTGTGCGCCCTCCCCTGAACCCTGCCACCACCGCAGCTATTCCCAGGGTCTGCAGTAGCTGCTCCCACAGTGCTTCAGAGGGATCACTTCACCCCAGCCCCTTGCCAGTCTCGCAGGACAAGCTAATCGCACTCCTCCTCTGCCATCCCCCTGCGAGCCAGCAACTCTCCAGCCCTCAGGCTCAGAGGATCTGTGGCAGGGCACAATGCTCTGTCACTACACTGCTGCTCAAATCCAGCCCAACTGAATACAGAGCCAGTAGTTGTCACCAGAAGGCTTATCCAGGGTATTCAGTAGAATTCCTAGTGAACACCAACACCAGCACTGCTCGGATGGTGCTAATTTTCACCTCTGAGGCAGATACAAAACATTTACCTTCTTTCTAGGGGGTGGTATCTAAAAGAAAGCGATATGCAGCTGTTTTCCTTTTGAATGAACACAAGGCGACACTGCTTTTAGTGTCACACAAAGGCCAGACTTAGAAAGTTTTGGAAGTTTACAAATACTGGGAGCTGGAAAGCAATCGGAGTGTTTCATGGTGGTGCGATCCCTTGGAAAAGGGGAAAACAAACAGGAACAGTTCCAGAGGGAGGCGTACCCCAGCGGTGGACTTCCTTCACAATCTGCTTCACAAACACCGGTTCACTCTACCTTAACCCCCGTGCTGAGTTGTGCCCCCTCTTGCTGCCTTCTCTGTCAGATGGCCAACAATTCTTCCACCTCAGTTTTCCCATCAGAACAGGGGAGAGTTCCCTCCCCTAGAAAGGTGTGCGGTGCTCAGAGCGCGCTCTAATTGCCCAAGGCACATTCAGGTCAGGTACCCACTGTAGTGACATTAATGAGCGAGATGGAGACTGTTTACAACACAATCAAGAGAAGTTTGTAAACATCACAAAAGCCAACAGCTCTACTGAAAACACATCGCACTGCTGGGGAACACAGAGCCAGGGAAGGGCAAGGGAGGAATAAGACAAGCTTCTATCCGAGTTTTCATGTCAGATTTATACATTTCTGGTCTGATTGCAGCATTATCTACTGCTCTTTCTGTGTGGGATCAATTATGTCTCCGTGATGCCAACACGGTATAGTGATGGTTTCCCCAGAACATGCTCACGCGTCGCTCCCAGACTTGGAAATCTCCAGGGAGACCTTTTAAAAGCACATCCAGTGGAGCTCCCTGGACACTGGTGGACTTGTCCCCAGCATGAGTTTAACACACACACCCCTGGGAACCACAGTCCAGGGGAATCATTTGATGGCCTTGGTGCTTCCTATGCGTTCAAGATCAGCCAGCCAGCGCTAAAAGGCGAGACCAGACCTGCAGCAGCAGCGAAGAGCAGGACACCTGCTGCAAGCAGGTATTTCACAGCTCCCACTGCCCAGATCCTATCCAACAAAAGTCCTCAGAATTGCACACAGCTGAAGTGGATGCACTTAAATTAGTGCCAGATCAAAACCCCATGGAAGGTAAAACATTAGCTCAGGTTCATGTAATACTTGCTCAGCTCCCGTTTGCAGAGCATGATCACAGAGCTCAACATTTCCAACAAGCCCCACCAGAGATCCTACGCTCAATACCAGGAGCCAGCCACCGCAGACCCGCCAGCCTTGGAGAGAGTCACAACGGCTCAACTGCTTCCAAAGCCCTGTAATTTCAACAAATCTCCCCCTTGAGACCAACAGTTTTGCTGTAGCAACAGCAGTGAAATAAATGGCATCAGAAAGGTTAGCAAGAGCTGATGTGAAGAACTGCACGGGATCTCTTTCCTAAAACATGCATACGGTGTATTAATGCTGCAGCAGAGACACTCCTGACTTTGGTGCCTCTAAAGAGAAGGGTTTGGCCCAGCAGCACACACATTGTTTGTTGCAAGCACAACAAAACAGAAAGCTTTGTCAAGGCTGCGTTGAAGTTAGGGAAATACCAAGGGATGTAGCAAAATGAACACACACATACTTTCATTTCTTTGTGGCATGCTTCCTTCCATCCCACCCTTCTTCCTAGAAGGGATTTACCTTCCCCAGCACCCCCAGATAAGGGGTCTGGCACTCCCAGTCTGCAACGGCACCTTCTTACACCTGAGCTACTGCTCCCAGGCCAAAAAAACCCATAAACCACCACACTGAGAAAGATTTTGAGACCAGTCATTACAGCTTTACCACCTGAACACCTATCGCCCTAGACAGGCCCACTGGGTGGAGTTCAGAGTCATTTACTTCAAGCTTCGATACAAGCAAAGTTAAGGAAGAAACTTTAAAGTTACAACTCCAGCTCCCAGTGCAGCAAGAACAGAGGCTCCATCAATACATCCTGTCAAGGCCTGCGGAGGAAGCCTGAATTGCACTGCAGGGAATTTTAATGCCACAAACCCTGCCAGAGCCACCAGACTAAGCCACAGGAGAGGTTCTCCCCATTTCTCTTTTATTCTCTCTTCACCAAACAGCTGGCAGCAGTGTTTACTGTGCTGGACAGGCACGCGTTAGCTGTACGCAGCCCTCCACAAGAATTTCCTTCACAAAAGTGACCCAAGTCTATTCCCAAAAAAGTTTTCTTGAAAAAAACTAGAAAAGAAAAAGATCAAGTCTGGTTAAAAGCCAGTGTGTTTCTCTGCAGCTCTACCTCCCCCGGGGTTGGCAGACCAGTGGTTTTAACTCTGCATTCTCTTTCCATTTTCCCAGGAGCTGCTATACAATACAACAAAAACAAGAAACACCTGCTGTTCTAATGAACCAATACTCATTAAACTAGACAACCCACTAGCTGCCATGCTAATTATTGCAAAGCATGCAAAGAGAAATGATGAAAAGCTGCTATATCACATATATTTCCAGCATTCCTCCCGCCCCCCCCCAAGTCCAGACACTGCATTACCTCCACTTCTGACTGCTAGAGGAGAAATAAAACACAATGAGGATGAGCAGCACCAAAACAACGCTCCAGCAAAGCAGGCACGGTATTTTCATGAACATCAGACAGCCTGGAGCTATTTTTTTTTCCCAGCCTTGTGTGAATTCCTGTAGTGCTCAATTTTAAAGCCGAGACTTAAAGTCTCTGCAGTGCGACCAAGAGCCTCCCATGCAAATGCCCAGCACAGACAGGGTTCCAGCATCGGCCTCCTGAAACGAGGGAGCCGATGGCTCCGGGCTAGTGCCGAGGAAACCCACGTTTCCCTCCGGGCAGCCTCAGCACCCACCACCCGAGGGGCGAAGCCAGAGCTGCCCCGCAGAGGAAGCGCCGCGTCCCCCCCCCCCGCCTTCTCTCACTCCACTCGCGCCGGGTTCCCAGGCGCGCAACAGCTTCTCCCTTCCCACGGACGGGCGCTCCCGCCCTCCTGGGAACACCCGCGGCCGCCAGCCCCCCCCGGCCCCGCTCCCTCCCGGCGAGGGGCCCCGGGGCGCAGCGCTGCC
>VWZZ01004507.1:2631567-2642429 GCA_013399095.1 Psophia crepitans
GCAGCCCGGTACCGGGCAGCGGAGTATGGCAGCGGCGGGAAGTGATGCACCGAGCAAAGAAACTCGCGGGCAGGCCCCTCCTCCGGCTGATGTCAGCTGCGCGGCGGGCAGCGGCCCTTCCTCCTCCGCCCGGCCCGGGGCCGCCGTGCCGCCCGCCCGCGGTGGGACGGGGGGAGGAGTTGGGGCTGAGCGCCCCGCCAGCCGGGGCTGCCATCACCCCCCACCCCAGACGCGGGGCAGGAGACGCTGCAGCGGGGGGGGGGGATCGTCAGGCTTGTCCGCTGGCTTTGGCATCCCGGGGCCGTGCCCGCGCTCGCCGCCCGAGCCCCCGCAGAGGCGCGCACGGAGCAGGGTGCAGGCACCACCCCCGCACGGTAACGCAGAATGGGGCGGCAAAGCTGCGCTGATTGCTGACCCCACACCATGTGCAGCCACTTATTCCCATGATGGGAAGCCTCTAGCATTGTCCGAAAAGCAGTTTCGTTGCTGGTGTGCAGTAAGCCAGCTCTCACGCACAGGGGAGATGCTGCTTTTTATTCAGGCCTGGGTGCTCGGTGGGTTTCCATCAAATCAAGCACACCCAGTGCCAGCGCGCTAGTGTTTATACACAAAATGGTACAAAGCTGTACACCCCCAGTTATGATTGGTGCAGGTTTCTTCCCCTAGCAGGCAAGCTAGAACGCACAGCTCAGGGCAATCACTCCTTAACTGATAGACTGTATAAACATCAACTGACACCGGGGCAGGACCGCACAACAGCAAAACTACCTGTGGCATTCTCATCTGTGCAAAGCTACCTGTGACACAAAGCTGGCTGCTGCAGGCCGGAGGAGAACATCCCTTTTCCTCATCACCACAGATGGCCACCAGACTTTGCTTCGTGGCTACGGGGAGGGCATGGGCCTCTTGGCATACCCCTCCTGACTCAGGTACCCAGGACACAGCTGTGCCTGCTCCGGCCCCTGCTGCTCACCCTAACTGCCTTCAGGTGTAGGCATTTGCTTTTGAGGACAAAAGGGCTTAAGCTAAGCAAAACTTAGTCATAACCTTGCATCAAATTTAAAAGCTACCCATGACTTTGTGGCTAGGAAAGTCACAGGGCATCTCCAAATGCTCTTTTCCAAGGCTTGGGATGCTCCTGCAAAAGGTAGGGAGCTGGTCACTCAGCAGAAGCCTGTCTATAAATTAGTGTCACTTATCAACACCAAATTAAACACCATTATGGTCACAGATACCTCAAAGAAGTGCAGGTATAAATTGTGGCCTTCAGCAGATTCTAGCAGCTTGCTCTGCAGACATGAGAACCCTGTGGTCAGAGGGAATCCAGAGCCATGTCCTACTTACCGGACTGTTTCACTCTCAGACCTGCACAAAAGCCCCTTTCAAGAGTAAGGAGAGATCCTGCTCAGGAAAGATCATCATCAATAACACCCCCCTAGCTAACCACAAAAGCCTCTTTCCAAAGAGCTAATTGATTGGGCATTTAAATCCAAAGCAAAAAACCATAAACAAACCTCTATCTGTGTCTTAACTTAGGAGTAGTCTCAATTCTCTAGGTAAACCACAGCAGAGATAGCTGAAACCATCCTGCTGAGAGCTGCCTCCTCGCCCCAGAGAGGTGCCATGGTCTCCTGGGCAAGTGCCATATCACCACCACCACCTCCCCGCCCCCCTCCCCCCANCAGGCTGGGATGCTGCCTCACACCAGCCAGTTGCTACCCCAGTTTGTGGTTTCACTGAGAGTAACCAACATCCTGTGCAAGCAGCTGTTCACAAGTGCATCGAAACAAGTCACCGTTCAGCCCTAAGAGATATTGGTATTTCCAGGGGGTGCTTGCCCCCTTCATGTCAAGAATACTAGTGCAAAAGATGAAAACCAGCTGCGCTTGCTGCTGGCTACAGCCCTTCCTCAACCACACGAGACAGAGGGTGCTTTGCTGCACCAGGCCCACAGCGCTGGGTCGGCATTTAATGAATGCGGGCAGATAGAGTAATTACCCTGTAGAGAAACAACGCTGGAAAGAGGAGCAGAAGAAAGGAGGGTGGAGGCCAGCTTCCAGCTTGGGCTCCGGCCAGATATATGGTATTCTACAGAGCTCTGGGCAAACGGGTCACCCGCATGTTAATGGCACAGGAATTGCTGGGTCAAATTCCACAGCCTGGGTTATGCGGGAGGTCAGACTAAGATGAGCAAAATGGTCCCCTATGGCCTTAAAATCTATGAATTTGCAATGGATAATTTATCATCTGACAAACTCAGCTTCTTTTTCTTCTTGTAGAAGTAGCAAACAGGTCACAATAGATTTGAATTCATTAGATGAAATAATTCAATTACTTTGCTGTGGGTTTGGTTTGGTTAACCCTACGTATTCATGCCAAGAAGCTCCTTGCGAGTACTTGGACCTAAGCCACAGCTCAGATCCATTGCTCAGCAGCAGTGAAACAGGCCAGTTACAAGAGTACAGAGAGAAAGAAACCCCAATACTTTTAAAACACCACTAATTCCTGTGGTGAATTATTTCCACATTGTGCCATGTCTTGGGAAGGACGTGGAACAATTAGCTGCCAGATGAATGTGACAGTTGTGACCTGTGAGGGAAAGGTAAGAGAAATCGATTTGTTCAGTTCAGATAAGATCAAGAGGAAGCGGAGTAGTAATCTTTAAACATGAAAAGGGCTGCTGCAAAGAGCAGCACAAAGGAGGAACGTGTCATGAAAAGGAGGGTAGGATACAGAACAGCCGGGCTAGAATCCATCGAAGGCAACGAAGGGTTTGGTTTAGTTAGTCAGTCACTGCGTACCTCTGCACCTCCAACAGCCTTTTGCTTCTGCAATCTTAAGGCACGACTGATTCCTAGAAAAAGCAAGATTTATCGGGTTACCTGCATCATCTTGTTCCTCCTAGTTACTGAAGGTCTCTATGTCTCCGCTTACAAACACAGGCAGAATCCCAACACTAAGCAATAGCACAGCAGGGGCCTTAGAACTTGTTAAGCCATTTTTAATATTTCTTTTAAAAATTGACATCCAAAGTTATCACTACACAATATGAGAGAGCTCTAACTATTGCCACATTTCCCATCACTTGGAAGAGATGGCCATGAAAGCCACCAGGCACAGAAAGCTGGAGGAAAGACAGCGAGACAGTAATGCAGAACTCTTATACTGTAGTCAGCCAGCAAATTTCACCAATCATTTAAGAACTGCTAAGATATAGGAACATTCCTTGATGTCTTCACCACCCAGACACACGGAGGAGTCAGGCACTCCTTTTAAAAACCACAAAGATCTCTCTTAATTAGCATGGAAGCCTTCCTGCAGCTCATGAAGTGGATTGCTGGTGGCCTCTGCTGGGGTTTATGTGCAAAATGAGCGCTGCAATTCAGCTGCCAGGCCCCAGCTGAAGTCACTGCTGAACTGGCACTGTAACTGTCAACGTTTATTGGCAACAGCTGTAATTAAACACCATCACCTTCCACTGTCTTTTCTTCCAAGCTGGCAGGTTCTGAGAGCACCTTGCCATTGCTCGGCGTACTGAAAAGTCTTTGCCATTCTCTGAATTCCTACAAAGGCAGCCTGCAAGGAAGAGCAGGCTCAGGTCTCTGTTTTAGTCAACAAAAATTAGTAATTTTGTCACTTATTTTTGCATCAGATCACAGTCTGCACTAGGAGATTTGGTAAAATGCTTTTCTTGTGCCGTTCTTGGTGTGAAGGAATGCACAGGTGGTCCTTGTCTATGGATAGGTGCATCCAATTTCTGCCTCTTCCCCGCTGACAGTCATTTAACTCCTGCCTCCCTTTCAGCAATTCTGGCAGAAATACAAGGGTTCTGAAAATACGGGGTCCCTGGGGGCTTCTGGAAACTATTAGGATAAGGAGACCTGTTACTGCCTGAGCCAGGAGAAGGGGGCAATGATAGTCATTGCAGTATTGGTCATCGGAGTAGTAATCGTCACAGTATTCGTCGTTGTAGTATTAACCCGTGTGGTATATTGCCTCATAGTATTAATATGTGTTGATACTATGAGACAAAATACTACGCAGATTAATACTATGACGCAAAATACTATGGCACAAAATAGTACATGGATTAAAACTGTGACACATAATACTGTGGCGGTTAATATTATGCTGATTAATACTACAATGATTAGTACTGTGCGGATTAATACTGCACCACATAATGCCACGCTGGTTAATTCTGGTAAACACTAACAAATGAAATTGTGGGTCTTCACAGAACCTGGATAAGGTTTAGAGCATTTTACAGAATCTCCTAGTTCTGACTGTGATCTGATGCAAAAATAAGTGACAAAGTTATTAGGTTTCGTTGACTAAAAGGACAATTCTATTAAATATAAAGCTGACTAATTTATAGTGCTGTACAGTATGAGGGAATGTTGATTGTAATGATAGCAATCCCTATTTGTGTCAGTTATTGAAGAAGTGTTCACTGGCACTCATAAATGACCTGCTAACATGAATTTTCAAGTCTTCTCCTGTTTCTAAACAACTCATAGTGAAAATATTCTGGGACATTGGTACCCCAAGTGTCTACTCTGCCTACAGTTACACGCCAGTTTTCTCTCAGCACTGTAGGGACAGAGACTTCATTGATGACAGCTATAACTATTTATTTCAAAGGACCAGTTTCTTTTCTTTGCAAATGACTTGTGGTCTGTTGGTGGCAATATCTGTGTGTTTAATATTGCTGCTGGCTCTATCCATAAGGAAAATCTCGCCCATATATTCATCGTCATCGTATTTGTTGTCATTGTCATTGTATTCCTTGTCACAGGTATACCCAGGCATGTACTAAACTGCGTATTTAATCCAGCCACACCAAGCCCAGGACACGTGATAGTTCAGGAGATTTTGGGCTTTGTTACTAGTTCTGACAACAAGGCCAGTGCCGGGCAGTTCTGCGGGAGCTAATGACCACACTGGCCCCACGGTGGTTCCATGTAAGTTAGGTTTAACCACTGACCTTAGCTGGGAGCGGGATCAGAGAGGTGTGTGGTGTCTAATCCAGGAGAATATTATCTGGCACTGTCACTCAGGTCTTGGTAATGTATGGTGATGAAGGCAGCATGGCAAAAATAATGTTGCTGTCTCGTACAAGC
Organism: Psophia crepitans; assembly: GCA_013399095.1. Lineage (NCBI taxonomy): Eukaryota > Metazoa > Chordata > Aves > Gruiformes > Psophiidae > Psophia > Psophia crepitans. Next base: position 2,636,691 of record VWZZ01004507.1, read on the forward strand.
CCATACATCACTGTGCTTGAATGTCAATAAAAGGGGGGAATCTGAAACCAGTAAATCATCCCCCACTCACCCGATCCCTTGTTACAGAAGCTCTGTTTGTGCTTTGTAGCACATTTGTCTCACACGTGTAACGAGCTGTTTTGGGGGCCTTTACCAGATGGACTCTTGCCCAGCTCCGAACCAGAAGCACAAACCGGGCAGCGCTCCTGAGCTGCCAGGCCTGCCATCCGCAGGGGGGTGCCAGCAGGGAACACACTCTGCTTCTCCTCTCTCCGAGCTTGTTTGTCAGAGGTTTGGTGCACCCTTGTGCCTACTGCTCTGTTTCAGTGCGCTGGGAACATATGCCTGCTTCTTGGTCCAGCCCCCACCAAAACCTACAAGAATCCCAGAATGGTTTGGGTTGAAAGAGACCCTAAAGATCATCTATTCCCACCCCCTGCCATGGGCAGGGACACCCCCCACCAGCCCAGGCTGCCCAAAGCTCCATCCAACCTGGCCTTGGGCACTGCCAGGGATCCAGGGGCAGCCACAGCTTCTCGGGGCACCCTGTGCCAGGGCCTCAGCACCCTCACAGGGAAGGATTTCTTCCTAATATCTAATCTAAATCTCCCCTCTTTCAGTTTAAACCCATCCCCTTGTCCTGTCCCTCCCTGCCCTGGAACCAGCCCCTCTCCAGCTTTCCTGCAGCCCCTTCAGGGACTGGAAGGCTGCAATTAGGTCTTCCCAGAGCCTTCTCTTCTCCAGGCTGAACAAGCCCAACTCCCTCAGCCTGTCTTCGTAGCAGAGGGGCTCCAGCCCTCGGATCAACTTTGTGGCCTCCTCTGGACTCATTCCAGTAGCTCCAATCTTTGCATCAGCTTCTGCAGGTTTTAGGTCAGGCTTTAAGACACTTCATAACTTTGTTCTGCTGTAATTCTCCCCACTCACCAACCCTTCCTTTTCCATTTTACAGCGGATGGAGACAATGTGCAAGGCAATGTGCCATTTTACGTGCAGATCGTTCATTTAAATTGCCTAGTCCCAGCTTGGTGCTATAAATCCTCTCCTGCAGCTGGAGAGCCCCGTTTACTATAGCGGGTTTCCATGGCAATCCTGCGCTCTCCCACGTTCAGCTGCACCGTGCAGGCAGCCCCCCCCATCACTTCAGATTCCATTCACATAGTCTCCTATGATGGGGGGGCAAAAAAGGGCCATAGATAGCTATTTCCTATCTTAACACACTTTCCCCCAATAACTGAATGATACAGATGTATTTCAGCACATAAGGAGAACACTTGCCCTTTCCCAGACGTCATTTGGGATGCACCATAAAACCCCAGATATTCTGAAGGTCTAGTTCTTTTCACACATTACTCTTGTTGTTTTAGGACATCAATAGGAAAATATAAGCTTCATATTTCCTTATGTTTCTGGCTGTGATCGCTGCAAGGGAAGTGTATCTCCATTGCAGCAAATCTTTGGGGCAGCTTGGTGGGAGCCTCCCACCTGCACCTGAGCTGTTCCCTGTACAGCGCTCAGTCCCACTCAGTAACCGACTGTAGGGGACAGACCATGGGAGAAGTACCTGTTTCCTCCTAACAACGTGGGAAACTGAAGGAGCTGCTAGGATTCAAACAAACAAACAAACAAACAAACTAACAAACAAAAAGACCATCGGTGGTACCAGCAAAAATTCTGTAGCCAAGGTCGGACTCCTCCCTCCGTACCTCTGAGGGTCTTGCACTAATACTGCTAGCTCACAGCAGTACCAGGGGAGGAAGAAGTTGGTGTCCTATCTCAGGAGGTGTGACAAGGCATCATTGATGGCACAGCCCGTTTATCTCAGTCTTACTACGCTGCTGATTTGAGAGACAGTAAGTACCCTTAAGAATTATTTCAATATGTACTGGTCAACCCTAAGCTCTTGGCAGGTTCAAATCAAATCCCAATTTATTAAGTGTCTTTATCTCAGTCCCTTTTAACTTCAGCTCCTGTTTTGTCACAGATTTCAGTGGGCGTAGGATTGGGCCCTTGGCTGCCAGACTTCAGAGCAGTACACATTATTTTTTTTATCAGCTGCCTCTTCCCACCATATGCTTACTACAAAATTCATGTCACATCCAGCTTGCAATCGAAGGCTAGATTTGTGCTTTGATTGTTTGCTAACTGAGAATTGCTGTGAAAAGTGGTTTACAATAAATTGCTTAGTCAAGCACTGGGGGTAAAAAAAAACCAGCAACAAACAAGTATCATTTCCTTTTCTTTTAGCTGGACATATTTCCCAAAAGCGAGGGAACTCACAGCACTCACAAAGGCAGGCACACGGAGCAAAGCAGCAAGAGAAAGGAAGGAGCGTGTCCGCCAGAGCGGTGAACTGTTGCTTGTAAGATCCTTGGAGTGTATCTGGTGGGTGCCAAAGTATAACTGCACGATCTGCAGCTGTTTCAAAACACAGAGGCTCAGGAGGCATTTCTGGGGTTGGTTCACATACATATGCACTTCCTGAATTTTGCTAGGCCTTGTGGGTTATTGGTTTAAATATTTCCTAAACAGCAACAGTGCACAACAGTGGAGAATGAAGCCTCTGGGAGGTGAGCCTGCAGCCTGAACCGTGTCAAACACACCTCCAAACTGCCTGGCGCAGGGCCGAGCAATCGCTGAGCAGCTTGCCTCTGCCTTGCAGAATGGCCAGAACCCCAGGCTGAAGCTCCGAGTGCCGCAGCGTGGCAGAGCTGGGCACTTCTCGTCCCACTTCATCACTGTGCACGCAGGTCTAACGGCAGTGGAAACTGCCGGTGGGGAAAAAGCAAAAACTCGTATCTGGACCAGATGCTCTCCCTGGGATAATCCCATGCGATGGGCTAGCAGCATCTCCCTTGGCAGATTCATAGCTGCAAGGAAACTTTGCAATATCCTTTCCTTAACAATCTTAAAATTACCCTTGTAAGTAACGGGTATGCGATAGCCTGTAGCCTAGTTTGCTAAAACGAGTAGGTGGTAGCCTGAGTACCTCCGCAGGGGAAATTCAGAGTTTGTGGGCTGACGCATCATAAATGCCATGGGTGAAAACATGGGGCCTAATTCTGTCTTAGTTCCATGTGACAGGAGCTGTGGAGTCAGCAAGCCAGAGCCATACATGGGTTTTACTTACACAGATCTAAAACACAAATGCAAACGGCTCTGCTGCTATCTGCCTCGGCTCACGCTTGGCTCCCTGACTTGGGAGTTTCGCACGCCGCAGAAGTGGGCTTTGGCCCAGTGATAGCATCTCTCAGCAGATTTGTGGTCTAACACTCCAAGATGTGCAGCATAACACGCTGGCAATGTGTCACTCTCCTGGCTCTCGTCAGCCCCACCAGCTTGCTGAGAAAAAACGGTGCCAAAATAGATGCCAGTCTGTCCTGGGTTTGGCTAGGATAGAGTCACCTGTCACCAGACGCTGGGACGGGACACAGCCAAGACAGGAGACCCAAACGAGCCAAGAGAGGGATTCCATACCGGGTGACGTCATGCTCAGCAGAGAAGAGGGGGCTGGCCGGGGAGGAGCGGTACTTCTCCAGGCGGCGCGGCTTGGGGATAGTCTCACTTCGGGATGGGTCTGAGCACGTGCTCCAAGTTGTACAGTTGGCCAGTGAGAAACTGCGCTGTGCATCACCAGCACTGCTGCTGTTTCCCTCTCCCTTTGCTGTCCCAGTAAAACTGCCCTCTGCCCTTCTCATGACTCGGGGCGGGGGGTTCTGCCTTTCCGTTCCATTCTCCTCCCCGTCCCCCTGCGGGGTTGGGAGCGAGTGGCTGCGTGGTGCTCAGTTACAACTGGGGTAAAACCACGGCACACGCCACGTGACATCATGCTCAGAAGGAGGGGCTGGTCAGGGAGGGGTGCCACAGCTCCACTCCAGGGCGTGCGGCTCAGGGCAGTCTGGTTTCGAGACGGATCTGAGTGTGTGGTCTGAGTTGTACGGTCGGTGGGTGAGAAACTGCATCGTGTATCAGCAGTTCTGTATATCCTGTTCTCGGCGCTGTTGGTTTTTTCTCTCCCCCTTTGCTGTCCCAGTAAACAGTTCTTATCACAACCCTTGAGCTTTGTCTTTCTCTCCCATTTCCTCCCCATGCCACAGAGGCGTGGGAGTGAGTGAGTGCCTGCGTGGTGCTCGGCTGGAGCTGGGGTAAAACCACCACACAGTCCGACCTGAAGGACTTGAGAAGCGTCGCCTGTGCGCAGCCGAAAGCTCTGCCTGTCGCAGCACACGCATTCCTGCTCCGCTTGGCTCCTCCATCAACCCAGCAGGCTGGGACCAGCCCTGGGCTTTCCCGGTTACGGTTGCAGCTTCCCATCTTACCAAATCTTCACCGAAAGTTGCCCTCCCACTGCTGAGGTTTCACATTTCTGTTCGCTCCTCTCTCTTCAGTGGACCAGTTCACTTGGCACGGTGGTTGCCCGTGAACCCAGAGACTGCAATTAGAGCTCTTATCACTTGCACATTCTGATTAGCTGTGGCTCCCCTCTTAGACAAGCTCTGCATTCCTACCACCGAAACCTCTAATCAGGCCAAAACATTGGCTTGGAACAGCTTCAAATGGGAACTTTGTGACTCCAGTCTGCAGCTCAGGAATTCCTTGTTTGGTGAGACTTGAAAAGCTGAAATGCTGGGGATATCTGAGCACAGACTGCAGTGACATTTCTTAGATTAGCAGTCTGAGTCTGTTTCTTCAAGAGAACTTCTCTAGAGACCACAGGGATCCATGTACATGAAAGGATGTGGTGTCGGTATCTTGCCTCACCATCTGAGCTCTTTCCAGTAATAACGAACACTGACAGTACTGACATTGCTGCTTAGAGCAAATCTGTAGAATTATAAAGCATGAACAAATTATTGAGAACATAAACCAGAAAAAAAGCCATATTCAATATAAGCCAAAACGCTGATGAAACAAGACCTCAGTCTCTTCTGCTCTGCAGTGAGGCGGGACCTAGAGGAGGATTCACAGCACCTTCTCAGGGTCCTTACTGAAATTCAGCCCACGACAGCAGTAAGTGACAGCCACTGCCAAACACAAGAAATGTGTTTTATCCTTATTTGTTTGAGGTTATCGTATTCACATGCCTTCCATGAATATCTGAGCCAACAGCAAGTATAGCCTTGGGACATGCAGACTTTCAGCATGTGTGAGAGAATATTTGTGAGAAGCAGATTTACAGTTCAGAAATGGGAAAATTTCAGAGGAAACCTATGTATAAGGACCATCCAATCTAGGAAGAGAAGCATCACTGAATGATCAGCCTGCTCTTGGCCATTATATGCTGATTGTAGCAGCTTTGGTTGTAACCACAGGTCCAGGAATTAGACGCGAGTAACTTCGGAGCAAAGAGCTGCAGAAAACAAGTCTCCCATAGGCAATGTGCAAACAGCAGGCAAATTCATCAACTGAAATATGGCTTAAGGGATGCTTAGCCATCTGCAGCCATAATCTCGGGAGGGTTTAGGAAGTGCACTGGCAGGCCTCAGTCCATGATATCACTGCCCATTGAAGCCCATCAGAAAGATGCTCTGTGAAAAGTATGAAAACGAAGAGGTGAGTGAATCACTGCTTTTGCAAGAGCTTTTCTGCTGCTACCCATTCCAGGTTCTCCTTAACCAAGGTGGCAACTGCCATTCTCCTGGGTTGTCCTGGCAGAAACGGGCTGGGAGCATCCCAGTCCCGAGTGCTTCATCTCCTGTCTGCAAGGTGAGTTTGCCCTCTGCTGTTTGCTGAACAAAG
>VWZZ01004507.1:2642517-2657524 GCA_013399095.1 Psophia crepitans
AATGATTACTCCCAGATTTCAAATACTTATACTCAAAAACTGTGACACTTAAAAAAAGTGACACCCACAAAGGTGGAAAAGCCTTATCTGAGACCTTAGCATACACTTACTTTATATTCTCAAGATTTTCTTCAGACGAAGACCAGAAACCCGTTTTTTCATTCCCCCCTAAACAAAATCCTATATTCAGAATTAAGCCTGCTGCTCTCCGAAAACCAGGGGTACGGGTGTGATGGAGAGTACCGCTCAGAGCAGGATTAAAGGCTCAATGATCCCAGAGAGGAAGGTGTGAGGAGAGGTGCCCTGGCATGAGGAAAGGTGCCCTGGGATGAGGACTCAGATCTGTCTGTTTTCTCCCCAGGTTGGTCACCCTGCTCCTCTGCTGCCCTGCCCTCCCCTCTGCAGCCATCCAGCCCTGGGAACAGCCATCGCCAGGATGCCAGACGCTGTGGAAAGGACGCAAGGGCTTGTCAAGAAAGCTGCTGGCGTCTTGTCACGTGTTTGCAAGCTGAGATCGGCATTCGGGCTCCTCTTGTTGCTGTTTGTTTTCTCCTCTGTCCCTAAGAGCCTCTCCCTGTGCTGTCGCTACTGTTGCTCCGCACAGAGCGGCTCAAACAAAGGTGTGGCGATGGTTGATGGCTGGCCAGGCTGGTGGGACTCCTCTGGACGTCCTACTGCACCTCCCAGCACTCAGGGGCAGGGCAGGGACTGACCTGGCGCTTGTCTCGGAGGAACTTCTGCGTTCCCAGTCAGTGCCAGGGAGCGGTGCCTGTGGATGGCGCAGCCCTGGGAAGGAGCAGCGAATGGGATGTTCCGTGCTGAGATCCTTCTCACACCTCGCTTTGGAAGTGGCTTCTGGGATTTGTCACCGCAGAGAGACTGCAGCCCTCCCACAGATCATCTCTAAAGTGCTTCTGTAGGTGTTTTTGCGCAGCTCCTAAGTGGAGACCTTGTTCTGTGCATGGACGAGGCTTCGAAAGGTCAGTGCTAACCAGTTAGTAACGGGAACACGCTCACAGCAGAGGCGTGGACAACTGTTTTTAAAAACCAAGGATTTATCACTTATTGAAAGACTTTAGTGCTTAGTTTAATCTGGATTGCATGACTGCAGACACAGCGGAGCAAATATTTTGGAGAGTGTTGGATAGTTTTGTAACTGTGCTTGTGGCTCTTACAGCAACACCAACACTCCCCATTTCATGCTGCTTTCTAACAGAAACCTGCTCTGTGAATCTTCCTCAGCCTGAAGTCATGAGGCAATGAGTGAAGTCATTCAATTACTGGTGAATGTATGCAGTAAATTCACTCTGGGAGCTTCTCTCTACCTGATGTGTTGCTTTGGTTTTTCTTTAAAAGACACGAGCCATTCTTACTCTCACAAGTAATCCTGTATGGGTTTTTTTTTTGCAAGTCCTACCAAATTGGGAAGTTCAGCACAGTCAAAACTACCAGCTAGTATCAGCGGGGATTTTGCTGACTAAGTACTAACACAGCACAAAGAGTACTAGCTCTGATGGTACTAAGCACACATGGAAAACAAGCCGTGTGTAAAAGCAGTCCAGAGTTTCAGGAGCAGTCCTGTGTTTCAGCCACCAGCTATTCTGGCTTGGGCATGAGGGGAAATTGGTGAAGAAATGTGTGAAGAGATGCTAAAACATGTCTTTTATCTCTTGCTTCCACAGATGTGGCCTTGGCTTGGAAGACTCTTCAGCAAGCCAAAGCAGTGGTATGTATGCTTCAGGGAACACTTGCTGTCACCTACCTTTATCACTCTCTGTCAGCCACTTGGGCATCACCTCCACAGAGTTTTCTTTCATGGTTATAATGTAACTGAAAGTGCTATAAACATGGCATTTTGTTTGTTCTTTTGCAATGAACATATAACCTCCTCAATGATTCGGCAGATGACAAAAAAAGGAGAAGGAGAAAAGCAAGGAATCTTACCAAATTTCACAACACTCCTCAACATCAGTGACAAGAACAGATGAAGGTTTGCCTTACTTCTGGCTGAAGCCCTGAGCAGAATAATAGCTGACACCCACTGAGCTGGGACATCCTCTGAATTCTCCCTGTGTTATTGTCCTCTTAGTAGGAAACATAATAATGTTTATATCAGGCACAGCAGCTGCAATCTTAACAGTGAAATTGCTTGGACAAATACATAATATTAACCAAACGCATGCAGTATTGCTTGCGCAGTCAAGGCCTGACACTGGCATCACACTGCTGAAGGTGCTGTTGGCTGGGGTTGCTTCTAGCTTATGCTGGTTTTAGAACATCACAGCAGCTCCGACAAAAATCTGAGGCACATACATACGCACAGTGTAACTAATGGAGAGAGGTGATTTCATCTCTTATCTTCCCAGTCAATTGCATTCTTTCCAACCGTAGGAAATACCACACGGAACATGCTCAGACGTGCCAGTATTTACAGAGTAACTAGGAGCTGCAAAATTAATCAGAGAAGCTGTGTATGCCAGCAAAAGGCTACCACAGAGGGAAAAAACAAACATATGTCTCCCTTCAAAAGAAAAATCTGCCTTTTCACAGCTACAAAGGATTGAAAACAAATTTTATCATCAAACGTGGAGCTGTGCCAAATCACAGGCAGCCAGAAGAAAGCTTTGGCATGAGGAAAGCTTTGGTGAGTTCTGAGTTACTGGGAGACTGCTGAGACGGGGGACTGCTTTGGTGCTGGAGGGAAGGGGACAACAGGTAGTGAGGGGGCCTCTATATTGGGGCAGGTGTCTATTTTCATCAGCTTTCTACTCACGTTCCCAGAAGAATGTCACAATGCACAAGGAGTCACACCTTGCAGGAGAGAGCGCAGGCAAAAGGTACAGCATTAATGCCCACCAGGTACAGCAAAGGAACCGCTACGTGTGCTTCTCCTCCGAGGGTTTTTGTTTCCCTAGAGGTAACGGAAGCGATGTTAACGCAGCATTTTGTTTGTTTACTTTTGCAGAAAACACATAATGTGTTTAAAATCATCTGTAAAAGACAAAGTGGGATAAGAAAAAAGCGGGACATTTAACCAAATTCCAGAGGACTCTTAAAAATTAATTACAAGAACAGACTTCTTATTATTTTCGCATCTGCTGGGTATTTGTTTTTGAGATGGTTTATTGGCTGGAAACAGTTTAAGCTGGCAGCCCTAAATATTTCTGGATGTTATTTCCTCCCTAAGCATCAGGGCTTTGCACCATGCTCATGGAGACGGCCCACTGCCTGGCCCCTCATCTCGGTAACGAGGATAGCAAGAGAGGTGTGTTGAGATGATCTGCTACGAGCTTTGCTGGAGCTTGTGGTTTTGCACAGGACTCTTTTTTCCTTGCTCCCAGGGGAAAAAGGGAAGGAAAGATGAGATGAATCTTTGTCACCAGGTTTAAAGGACAAGGGCATGATGTGAGATGGAGCACACTTTAAGACCATTTACTATGGTACTTAAGTAGCTGGGACACAGGGTACTAACGGTGGCACAGGTTTCTGTGCAAGCTGGTAACCACAGTCTGCCCGACAGACCTGGGTGGCATGGAGACAGTGCACACAGAGATGTCTACACCAAACAAACTCCCACTTTTCTGTCTCAGAACTGCAGCGCTGGCAGGCTCATTGCCAAGCGTGAACAGAATCGTACCCAGGTGTCCAAGGGCCCGATTTGGTTGGGAAATAGTTCCCAGTAAAATGAACTGATTTGATTTAACGGTTAAGGTTAATTTAATGGTTAAGGAACCTTTCTGACATTTTGACAATGACATAATTTTTCTACATTGTAGGTGGTGAGAGGAACAGAGATGCAACAGCTTTGAATGAGAAAAAGAGCAGTGAGATTCCCCCAGCCCGCAGGTAAATAATAACCTCAATGCACAGCACTTGGTAGACAAAGAGGCGAAGGCACACATAAAGGGTTTAGAACTCTGGCATGCAGGACTTCAGAAACAGTTTAGCACCTTACTATTTATTAGGAAAAAAAAAAAGAAAAAGTCAGCAAACAATTTCACCCTTGGAAATGCTGCCCAATAAGCCAGTGGAACAAACCCATGCCCTGACATCAGTTCTCCATGTTAGTCCATCTGCCCATGCCTGTAATAACTCTTATCAGACCACGGTTCCCTTTGCACTTTCCCAATATTACCTTCATTTGCCAAACTGCTGACAACAGGCAAAACACTGATCCTGTGAGACACTGAGATCATCAGCAGAACATGTTGTAGAAATGCAGTTGCCATTCATATTAGTAGTCTATTGCACAATTTAATAATACACCCTAAATATTCAGTCGCCTTCTTTTTCTTAAGAAAGGGAAACTGCAGTGCTCTCCCCCCTCCTTGGTCACAGACCTCTTTCCTTGAGAGCCCTGCCGTGAGCTCTGGCCCATCCAGAATGACCCCTCTGTCCCCCAGGGCAGCCTCGCGCTCAGCACCTTGCAGCCCTGCCAGGAGGGAGGCTGAGGATGGCGAAGGCACAGCTGGGACATGGTCTCCTGCAAAGAGCCTGTACAGACCAAGAAGGGACAATTTGGGGGAACTGGAAGATTTAAGAGGTTGCACAGTACAAAAGGAAAAATCTCCCTGCTCTCTGCATCACCCACCTCACTCCCCTGCGAGGAGCAGTCTGTTCTCAGCAGTCCTGCGTGGCAGCCAGAGCAACGCTCCCGTGCCCACGGCTGTCCTGCTGCCTTGCCACTTTTCATCAGCCAGCAAGTCCAGTGATCAGAAGATGAAAGAGTCGAGGAAAAAATCACCCCAAAAGAAGTTAGAGCAACTCAAGAAGAGAATCCAGGAGCAGAAGCAAAAGCAGCAAGTGGCATCTCAGGAGCAGAAGTTCCTGACTCCTGCCTATGCTCAAGAGCCATGGCAAAAAAGACCCCTGAAGAGAAAGGTGTGCAAAGTGATGTCGGCTCCTCCTGCTCCAGTTTACAGAGGTCAGTAGTAGTCCGGCATCTATGGAGAAGGGCTGAAACCATGTATTACCTGAATAACTAACCGCACAGCTTCCACCCCACACTTTGGTTTATGCTGGGCAGCGACCGTGTTCATGTGGTACATTCATTTATTCTGCAGCCCTGTAAACATCCGTGTGCCACATGTACCACACTGCTTCCCGAGTTCACTTCTCCACTAGATTTACTCCCCAGCACACACAAATTTATAAATTTTTTTCCACAAAATAGTTAAGAATTTTTGGCAAATATATTCTTTTCTCCCCTTTTCCTCCCACATTCTTCCTTTTGCCGCATACAAAGCATGAAACGGGAAAGAGCAGCACAGTAGTGCGGAGAGGTATCACAGGTATTTAAAGCAGGAATTGTGCAGTTCAGAGGCATTACAGGGGATTTAACAGTTCATTCAGTGGAACTAGTGTGGATCTGAAAGCAAGTATTAGACTTCCTTATCCTGCTTTGCTGCTAAATTTGTGTCTGAAGTACCATTCCCCTACAGCTGTCGCTTTAGTTTAGCGTGATTTAAGATCTCAGGTTGCTGCCAGTGATGCATGGACTCGAGAGCAAGGATGGCCTATGGCCAGCCTGGTTAGCCTGCCCGCTTGGCAATCTTTTCAGCCAGCCGGGGGATTACCGAGGGTATATTAGACCAGAGGAGACGAGCTGAAAAGCTGTACATAATAAATCTTATTGCTGTAATAGCATTAGTGTTAATTCATTGGGCACCATGATTCCTGTCACACACCACCAGCTCCCATGGATGTTTCTCTTAGATTTGCTCCAAATCACCTTTTACAATGAGGTATGGCAGTATTTTATGGCTCACCTCGGGTCTGTGGGAGCAGACGTCCGTGCTTCTCTCTCTCCCCTTTCAGCTGAGTCAGGCAGCACTTTCGCTCATCACTGTGCAGCGTTACCCCTCCTAATGCCCGGAAGCCAAAGCCGCAACCCCTGCTGAGCCTCTTTTGAACATTCTCGGGAGGAAGGCTAGTTTAGTTTGTTTTTAACCCAGATCGTTTTACATAACTGAGTTAGGGAACTACCAGACAAACAGTTCAACTTGCAGAACAGAGGCAGCCTCTGAGGCTGAAGATTAACAGCTCCAGACACTCGGTTCAGATGCAGCTTGCAGCTGGGAAAAAAATCTGTCAGAGCTGCTGTGCTAGATGTCACCTCTGTCAGCTACCTGCAGCCTGGCCTAGGAAGCCCGCTCCTCTTTTCACACATACAGAAGCTCAGCGCTATCGGGTACCAGCATTTGCATCGCTCCTTGTAGGCTAAGAGGTTTCAGATACCTGTTTGTCCAGGTTTCAGTGCTGCAAATCCAAGGTCTGCTCTCTCCTTGCCTGAGGAAGAGCACAGAATACCAGGCAGAGAAGAATTTACCATCCCTGGACAAGGGAGGGCTTATAAAAAAGCCCCCAAGATCCCAGGTCAGCAATGCTGCACCATAACAGTTTGTTACAGGCAGCGTGCCCAAGCACGCAGTGTTTGTGTCCTCTGCAGAGAAAGGTTTGTCTGGATTTCCGAGGGGAAAGGTGTCCCACTGCACGCACTGGATGGCCCGGTTAGGTCAGGGCCATTTGCACGGTACACTGCGGTACGGGCAGGCAGGGCCACGGACGTAACCTCAGGGATCCAGCCCAATGCTCGCTGTGCTGCGACGTCCCCAGCGCCACGAAAACGGGAATCCTGCTTTTTTTTTTTTTCCCCTCATTGGAGACACTCCTGCTTTTGCATTTCAAGTGAATGGGACTGGGTTTGGTTTGGTGGTGACAGCAGCCATGTCTGCAGTTAGATATTGGCTGCACACTGATTCTTTTCTGTGTTGGTTTTTTTTTTTTCCCCTCATGATTAAAGACCAAAGGGAGAAAAGCTCAGCACAGAGAATTCAAACACCAAGCCAGAGGCAGCCTTCACCCAGGTCCTCTGTGCTGGAGAGAGCAGCAACAGGTAAAGGTAAGGATGAAAATAATGAGAAATGACATGGATTGAGAGACAAAACTGCTAGAGGTCAGCGGCGTCTGAGCGCTCACCTGCCAACATCTTTAGCTGGTTATTAAACTAATACCAAATCCTAGCATCCGCAGTCAAGGACCAGGGCCTAGTTATACCAAGCAGGTAACAAAGAAAATCTCTGAGGAACAGGCAAAAATCAGCGTTTGTTCCAGGAGGCGGAAGATGACCAGGCACCACAAGGACACCAGCCTTAATTTCGGGGTGAATCGTGCAGAGGCCCCTGGGGTGGGGTATCAGAGTCACTGGATTTTTGGGTAAAGTTTGGCAAGTCGAGCCACTGGTGTGGCCTCACCTCGAGTGCTGGGTGCAGTTTTGGGTGCCAAAGCACAAAAAGGACATAAAACTATTCCAAGGCGTCCAGAGGAGGGGAACCGAGATGGTGAAGAGGCTAGAGGGGAAGGCGGGTGGGGAGAGGCTGAAGGCCCTGGGCTTGTTCAACCTGGAGAAGAGGAGGCTGAGGGCAGAGCTCATGGCGGCCTACAGCTTCCTCCTGAGGGGGAGCCAAGGGGCAGGCGCTGATCTGGTGCCCAGCGACAAAATCCCAGGGAATGGCCTGGAGCTGCCCCAGGGGAGGGTCAGGGTGGAGATCAGGAGAAGGTTCTTCCCCCAGAGGGTGGTGGGGCCCTGGAACAGGCTCCCCAGGGCAGTGGTCAGCGCCCCGAGCTGGGCTGAGTTCAAGCAGCGTCTGGCCAACGCTCTCAGCCATCTGCTGTGATGGGGCTGGTCCTGTGTGGGGCCAGGAGCTGGACTCATGGTCCTTATGGGCCCCTTCCAACTCAGGAAATTCTATAAGTCCCTTCCACACGCCGTCCCACCGGTGCTCCACGTGCAAGGGATTTGCTGCGTGCTTCGTGCCCGTGCCCACAGGCATTACCCAGGAACCAGCCTTTGTTGCTCTGACAATTTATCACGCCATTGCCTGCAGCAGTTGAATTCCAGACCTGCCAGGATTAAAAATCATCAGAAATAAAAAATAAGCCATATGTGCTAGGTGGGAAGAGCTGTCTGTCACCTATTCAGTTCTGTGTTCCCTAACGAATTAAGAGTGCTACCACAAGACAAGGATTTCCTGGCCTGTAAAACAGGGAGTGCATCGAACCAGTGAAAAGTCAGATGAATTATCCACAGAGTTACTACAAAGCCAACAGCAGCAACAGGAGTCCCAACCACTAGTTCTCAGTTTTCTTTGACCGGTATGTCTAAGTGCAGATTTGAATTACTGGAATAATTTTACCCATTTAATTCTAGAACTTTGCACTAGAAATAGTTGCATTCACTTTGTGGGGAGCGAGGCAAATAGTGGCAGTGCTATGGGCGCTGCTCCCTCGGAGCAGCTGTATTTTACATGAGCCAAGGTACTAGATAAGTAACGTGTGAAAGAGAAAGAAAAAAATCCTGGCTATCTAATACCGTGCAGATGAAATTATGAGCATAGTGGCATCATGTGCCCTGCTACCTAAGTACTATTTAAAATGCATGAAATATACAATAATTTCCTTCTCCCTCCTTTTTTTTTTTTTGTTTTAATGGATTGTTTGAAAAATGGCTTGATCTTCCTCTGAGAGTGGGTCATAATAAGACCACGCCACATGAAGCATTCATCATTGTAACTGCCAGTGTCATGGTGTCTTTATTGGCTATTAGTTTCTGTCAGTGAAAGAGCCAAGGCAGGGCTATGAAGAGATGAATGAGGGGCAGGGGTCAGAGCCAGAGTACTCAGGAATTTGATGAATTATAAATTTGCTGTAGTTAACAAAAAATTAAGTCACAACAGCTATAAAATATTCATCTGTTCATAGGTAGGAAAAAACCCAAGAGAATATTTAAATCAAAAGATTTCCTTCTAGCAAGTGTTTTCATCAGAAGTGCAGGCTGCTCTTGAACTTTAGCATAATAGTTTCTGTAGTTAATAAACACTGTGTAAGGAAAAAAAGATTTAATTGAAATCAGCCAACATGGTGAAGCGAAGATTATTACATCTATGTATTAATTTGTCAGTTGCATTCAGAGAAACTAAGACAGCATAAAAATAAATGCATCCTGCATTTTTAATGCTGCTAAATCAGAAAACAAGGTAATACAGCAAGGTGTTTCATTAAAAACACTGATGGATCTCAGCTGTCCCAAGTCCAGTGGATTTTGACAATTCCATCCGTGGTTCATGCTGTCAAACACCGAACTGCATAGATCAGTGACTAATTCCACTGAAGGCTTCCCAAGTAAGTCCACATGATTATAGGAAGTGACTTCAGCCCCACAGATAGTGAAGCTCTTCCGTGTCTGAAAAACACCATTTCTCTTGTGACACGACCTAAACGGCACGATTAAGATGAGCTCCCAGAGCATCTCAGAGTCTGCTGCGATTCTGCTGATGCAAGTGGCTGCGGCTCCGTCAGTGGCCCTGGTACAGAGCCCAGGGCTGTTGGCTGAGATGCTGCTGCCTCACAGCTGATGTTCCCAAAGCGAAGGGGACTCTCAGGACAATCCCATTAAGCACGCCGTCTCTGAAAGAGCTTCGTGTCCAACATGATTCTCAGAGGTGCTGCACACACTCAGCTCAGCACATGGGCAAGTTTAGTGAACAGAGGCTAGAAAAGCCTGACTCAGGCAGCTGAGTGCTGAACCACATCTTTGAACTGAGGCTGATACTGACTCAAGAGTAAAATCTTTTCTTTGAAAAAAGCCTTGAATATTTTCATTGGGGGAGAATTTGGTGGGCAGGATTTCAATGCAAAAACCTAGTAAGTACCTGTTTAGTCACCTTCTGCTGGAGAAGTGTTTGCAATATATATGCAATTATGCCAGCGCAAGTATTGGCATGCTGTGAATTCAATCTGAAATTATGAAGTAAACCAGTGATAAATGTTGTCTATTATGTGACACCACCTATTACGCAAGAGTAATTTGTTTGTGCTGCATACTGCATCATTTATTTTTGCATTATACATTGTCCCTCGTCCTGTGTCGTTCATTGATTCGCACTGCATCCTGCTGATTCTCTCCAGTTTAAAAATTAATTAGTTTACTGTAGTGAGTTTGAACTAATCACAAGCAAAGTCATATTTTCATTATCCCTCTCCTTCCAGTTCTCAAATCTGCTGGTACCCAGTAAGTACCAGCTGTCTGCAGCTGCCACCATAAAAGGATGCTCTCAGATGCCCTCAGGTCGGTGTCCCAACCTCCTCTTAGTTTTCTTCAGGACTCTGCGAGTCAATGGTTTCTGAGTAAAACTTGTAAGAGTTACGTGAACATGCTACAAGTGTTAAATGTATAAAAGCTAATGGTAAAGCCTTAGGAAATCACTGAACCTTCATGTGTTGCCTTCATCTGATTAAGGAGCTGGCTCTCCATCAGTCAGTGAATAGACCCTAGTGGAGTGACAGCCTCCAAAGTTTGAGTGCTTTAAAAACTTTTTATTATCTAAGCAGCATCAACTTTTTTTTTAAACCTGCTCTGACTGAAACTTTTTAGATCTCCTCACACCTTGAGTGTGATTCCTGGAAGCCACCATTAAAAAGATTTATAATTGGAGTTACAACTTTCTTTCAAAGAACATGTGAGGCTTTAATAATTAAATATAAATCCTCTGTTTCAGGGGCAAACCTACCTGGTGCTTCTGCATGGAGAGAAGGTCAGAAGTTAGCTAGAAAGTTGCTTGGTCCACCCCCTAAATTTCCAAATCTGAGGAGCACGGCTGAAGAGCAGAACACATCAAAAACCTCTGGTACAGTTGCCTCTCCGCTACACTAGCTATTTTGGCACAGAAACAAAAAAGTGGTTTATTAAAACTAGTTGAAAGCAAAGGTTTCAAGGTGCTTCTGAGCATCTATCTTTAATGACTCTTGCAATAACTCACTTGTCAGGTTAACAACCACCACTAAAGCTGTTGCACGTTGTCAGCTCGCACAACGAATTCATTGTGGTTTTGAAGAGACGATGTAAATGCACTGTGTCCTTAAAGTAAGACTTGTCTGGATCATGACACAGGTTATGTCTCCCTAGCAGAGGTACAGCACCAGCTCCATGTCCCGCACATCCTCGGATACTCTCGTTCAGCTGGGCTGCGTTGCCAGACACAGCGGTAGAGCTTCCCTGGGTCCTCCGATGGCTGAGGCTGGCCACCAAGCTCTCACTGCTACACTGAACAGTGCAAGAGGTTTATGAGAAACAGGGTTTCAGTGCCCACGTATATTAAATTCTATTTATACTGAAGGGCCACAAACTCACATCGTTTGTACAACTGGCCACTGCAACTTCAAATTTCACCCCTTACAGATCTATCTTCTGCCTAGAACACTGCAGATTTTACAGCAGACACACAAGCCTGGGCTATGCATACACATAGTCCTCAGGCCTACAGCAGGAAGCATGTTTTGAGATGCACATGATAGATATGGGAATTGATACATCTCTGAGGTAATAACACCACTGTTATTCCCAAATGCTTTGCACAGAACCTGGCAGAGGCCTGGCAGCAATGCCAGCGATGGAAAACAGCTCGAGAGAAAAGGGAAATGAACCTGTGGGGAAAAGCCCTGGACTCAAAAGCCATGTGGTTCCCCCCAGCATGCCCATTGAAAGGGGCAGCGATGTACCAACCAAGGATACAAAACAAATACTCAGGAATCTGCATTTGCAAAGCCAGCATCAGGATGAGCACAGACATACCGGGCTCCCGAAAGATACTGCGAAAGGAAAGCTAGACGTTCTGCAGCGATACCTAGAGATCCGTTCTCCTTCACCCGGACCTCGGGCAGTAACTCCCTCTGCCTTCAGTGGAGAAAGGACACGATCTTCATTAATGAAAGCTGGAACCAAGCCCAGCACCTTAGGAAAATGCAGCAGAGGAAAAAGCACATCTCCTCAGAGACAGAACGGCTCAAGCAGCCCTGCACAGAAAGGGTCTGAGAAAGAAAACCTTACGCACCCTTCAAAGAGGAGGGTAAACATTAAAAAACCTCATCCCTACAGCCCTGAAATTGTTCAGGAATTTATGTATCGAAAGAACGAAGAAAGAAAGAAAAAAAGCCTGAAAGAGAAAAAGTCCTTGGTGCAGGCCACAGAGATGAGAAATAAGAGATTGCAAGAAGTATACAGGAAACAGAAAGAAGCTATTGGAAAGAAAACGTCTTCTGGTCAGATGCACAAGCTCCTCAGGGAAACAGCTTCTGCAGAAGCAAGTCCTCAGCATAAACTTGAGCAAGTAAGTTGTAAAGGAGTGACAGGCTGAAACCCCTCCAGTCTTGATCAGTACAGCACCATGTAGGAGATGAAACACATCATACAAATGCTTTGAAATGTCAGGGAGAAAAAGTTTTATCTGGAAAAATAATTAACTTCTAATTATGGCGAGAACTGCTGGGCTCATTAGTAAGGCTGAATCCTGGACTTCAAGCCTGGAAATCTCCATTGTCTGAGCTAAAAGAACAGGTTTGTTGTTTGGTACATGCATTTTTCCAGTGACATGAACCAACTACTAAGTGGAACAAAAGCCAGATATTACCGTCATGTTGCCTAGCTATTTAGTGCTGACACTAATGGTCACTTCTGTTTCAGGAGCAAACCAATGGTGGAATCCTGGAGAGGAGTTTCACAGCCTCGGCGGATAAAACATCCTGTACTCCATTACGTAAAGATCACAGAGGCAGGTACTCAGACATAAAAAGCATTCCAGAAAGCCTTTTTCTCAGCACATGCTGCAGACTTCTCATAGCACTCTGTTATAAACTGTAACAGATAGAGCAATGGGCTCCTGTGCTATCACATCCCACCTTGCAGTCACGGCACCCTCGCTGCACCCTACTCCAGAGCGCTTGCAGAACCTGGGAGTGCTTTTGAGCACGGAAGGAGACAGATGCTCTGGCTATCCAGATTGGGGCAAACTCTTCAGCCTACTTTTATGCTTTGTATTTTTATGCTTTGTAGTTTTAAAGAATAATTATTCCTTGCCAGCCCCAGGCTGATTCTTCTCTGCATTTGTCAGCAGTTCATGCTCCATCCTGTATATATCGTTTGCCAAACGTATCTACAGACAGGGAAACCTGCTTCTTGCTCTTCTGTGAAGCACTTTAGCTGAGGATACGGGTCTGTGCAGAAAACTACCGGTACTTTGTCTTTTTAGCCTGACATTTTTCCTCTTTTTTTTTTTTTTAAACAGGAATCGACTTCTAGAAATGGTTCAATCACCTAGAGCAGCATTCGCTTCTCCAGCACCAACAGAATCTGAATGCTTGTTTCTCAGTCCTCTGAAATGGGAAGACTTGAGGGACTGCTCTCCCCCAGCTCTCCATACAACTCCTCTGAGCTTTTCCCTCCCTCAGAAAGATGCAAAAGCTTGCTCCAAGGGTTTGACTTCTGGTCTCTCTCCATACAGAAGTAAACAGGATCGAGTGAAAGCCATACACAGTCTGTCCAAGGAACTTGCAGAAAAGATTGAGATAGCAACCAAGAGACTGAATGAAGCAAGCAGGGTTAAAGGCTTTGCTGACAAAACATCGACTGAGACAACTTTGGACGTTTTCAATGAGTCTTCATCTGTCCCAGAGCCCGAGACATTCAGTGATGAGCAAGACAGGACAATGACTATACAAATGCTTCTGGACACCTCAGATCCTGATGAGTTACATGTGTCATCAGATAGGAAATGTCATGGACTGGGCAGGATTAGCCTTGTGGGAAGCTCTGAGGGAACAACAGCCCTGGACAGAGAGAAGGACATAGCCACTCCTGTGCCAGGTGGGAGTGCTGCGAGCAAAGATTTACTATGGATCACTCACAGCGCAGGACAGAGGCACCTCAACACAGGGGGAGACCCGGGCAACACACTGAAAGGTAGATCATGTTGACATGGGGCAGCAGTGAGGCTTAGATATCATAGCCCAAATCTTTCAAAGCTACAAAAGCAGTATTTAAACCAGGTATCCCATGGGCTATTGGAAATACTGTGTCTTGGAAAATCCCTGAGCAGTGGGTCTTCTAGGCTGTATCTGAACTGCTCAGAGGGAGCAGTCGCTGGAGCCTAAGTGTTTGCAGGCTTGTGCTCTGCACAGCTCACAAATCTAACGCTAAGAAGAGTCACAGGTGACCTCAGCAGGCAGCACAGGCAGCCTAGGGACCCTCTGGCGGCAGCAGGTACGAGCACCAAGCCATGCGCTGGTCAGTATCTTTGGATCAGTAGGGCAGAACCATGAAATTCCAGCAGATCTCCTCAGATCAGAAAGTGGCCAGAATGTTAGTACTGAGTGACTTTTCTTATATGTCTGGTTAGAATCAAAGTCTGACAGTTGCCCTGTGAGAAGAAAGTTGGGGCTGAGGTAGAGGCTATCACATTAAGAAGTAGTGATCTAGCTTGGGTAATGATCTAATTACTTTCTTCTCCCCTTATTTCACCTGTGAAACTTCATCTCTTAATTTTGTCTGTGACTTTGCCACTGATTTTGGACACATCATTTCACCTTCTGGTGCCCAGGCTTTCCTAGAAGTAAGAAAGAAATTACAAACCTAACCCCATGTACTTAGAAAACTGTGGGTAAGAAGAGCTATACGGAAGTTAAGTGCTCACACATAACAAGGCACAGAATAGATGTCAAAGCTTGGGCCATTTCATTTCTACAAAGAGCATATTTATTAAATGCCTCCATCTGTCTTTTTAAAAGGTTTTCCTGTGAATAAGAGCTCCGAGGTGGACATAAGCCTATTGCATGAAAAGCCAATAACCAGCCCAGCCTCTCCATCTCCCAGATCCCTCGCTAGAAGGTAAACAAATCTGGATATATTATTCTCTGCTAAATGCACCGCACACACACACGCAGTTAAAATAAATAGCACCAATTCAGCGCGGAGCCGGACTGCTCTGTGCCGCTTCCCAGCCCAGGTAGGCAGGTTTTGACACAAGATACACTGGAAGAGGGAACCACCTCCTTATAGAGAGATGGAAAATCAGCAGGGAGGGTTCGGCTGGGGGGTTTTGCAGAGATGGATCTGCCCTGCAGGAGTTGTGCTCTCGATGCAACCTCCCAGCAGCGTGCGGAGACTGGGAGCGGGGGG
>VWZZ01004507.1:2657595-2689625 GCA_013399095.1 Psophia crepitans
CGCTGCGCTCCCCGCTCCGCGCCCGCGGAACCGCCGCCCCCCGGGAGCGTGAGGGCCGCGGCGCCCCGGCGTCCCCCGGCCAGAGCTCGGTGTTTGGAATCAGCCCAGCGCCCACCGCTCCCTCCCCGCCCCAGCGTGGCCCCTCGGTATTTTACCGCATGGCACTGGCGGGGCAGTAAACTGCTGACCGGCACGAGTACCTGGTTAAATCTCCGCGGATCTCCTTTTTGCGGGGGATTAAAGAGTGATTTAATCAACTGAATACTACATATTCACTTTTAGTGGTTGTTTTCACTCACTTTGCTCCAAAAGTGGGTGAAAAATTCGGATTGCTGCAGCTCTACAGGTTGTGTCTGTGTGGAGCAACACCTACTCACAAACATCAAGTTTCCTTGACCAGGACACGTGTGGGAGCATGGTGATTATTATGGAAAATAGGTTTTGAAGCAGGAAGTTTAGAAAAAAAAGATTACATTAACATAGGTTGTTTTCAGTCAGCTTCCATTAATTAAATGTTTAATGTAGATGACAGCTGATAGGAGACCCTCTGCCTTCAGCCTGTGTGTTAGAGAGCAAAGACGTGTTTGTACAGCTGCCCCGGGTGGGTCGTCTCTGGTGACAGGGAGGACCATGAAGGGACCTGTTCAGACACAATCGCTTATGGTAGAAGGTTATTGGCTTTTCTCTTCGTCTGGAGAAGAGGAGGCTCAGGGGAGACCTTATTGCCCTCTACAACTACCTGAAAGGCGAGCTGGGGGTCAGCCTCTTCTCGCAGATAACCAGCGACAGGACAACAGGGAATGGCTGCAAGTTGCACCAGGGGAGGTTCAGGTTGGAGATGAGGAGAAATCACGGTGGAAGAGTCACCATCCCTGGGAGTGTTTAAGGAAAGATTGGATGTGGTACGCAGGTTTAGAGGGTAATAGGTGGTAGGGGAATGGCTGGACTAGATGATCCTGGAGATCTCTTCCAACCTAATGATTCTACGATTCTATGACAAAGCTGGAGTCCCCACAGGGGACACATCCCTTTGCAGAGAGGTCTTCCCTTAGAGAACAACCGCCCTGCGCCCTAGACAGTTGAATACGAGCTGGACAGGCGTTACCAAAGAAAGGACGTGTGCAGCCAGCTGGTCACTGCATCCCCAGTTTCCCATTCAGAGCGGAGGATGAGGAGCCAGTGCTGCGGGATCCCTGCCTAGGCAGGGATGGCGTGGCTCTACTGGCAGGCCTGTCACTGCCGCCTGGGACCAGACTGGCTGCGCCAACCTGCTCACAGTGAAACTGCCGAAAGCTCTAGTGGGCAGAAGAGCTGTCTGGTTAACCAAAGGCAGGATATAAGGCGCAGCATTCTTTTTAAGAAGATTGTTTACAGCTTTACAGTGTAAAGTAAACAAGAGGAAAATGAAAATTGGAGAGATAAGTCCAGACAGCTCAGTTTACCAAAGTTATGAACAGTAATTACTGGAATTACCGAGTTAAAACCCTGTTCTTTGTGCGCGACTGCCACATTCACAAAGGTTGGGCTGATTTCTGCTCTGAGAGATCAGTTGCAAGGATTATGGAGCTGTTCTGTCACAGAAGATGGCAAATGTATAAAACATGAGCACTCAGCACTCAGAGCGTGCAGTGAAGAGAGGCAGAGCTGCAGATACCCTGCACCGCAGAGCGCAGCCCACCGGTCTGAGGAAAATGGTGGGGTCCATTACTCTTGTCTTGATGTGTGCGCGCTTATATGCAACTCTAATTCACAGTAATGGAAGGTAGGTGCAGAAGCCCCGTGGGCCCTGAAGGGAATAGCCCCTCAGCTGGAATGGACAAGCATCAGCCAAAGTAGAAATAAGACAGATTGCACTGATCTCCTGAACAGTACAATTACCGAGAAAGCAAAGCTCCCGTGTGTTTGAGCAGCAGAGTCAAAGAAAGTCCTCAGAGCATCACAGAAAAAACCCAACACCAATAAAACCTCTCAAACAATAAATCAGAACCCTGTAGC
This sequence comes from Psophia crepitans, assembly GCA_013399095.1. Lineage (NCBI taxonomy): Eukaryota > Metazoa > Chordata > Aves > Gruiformes > Psophiidae > Psophia > Psophia crepitans. The sequence continues at coordinate 2,659,591 of VWZZ01004507.1, forward strand.
AAGTGCTGTTTCAAAAGATGAGGAGAGCTACTTGCAGATAAAATATCACTGTATTTAGAGATTAGGAGTGGAAAGTGTTGCTGTGTTGTGAACAACTGCAGAATCATCTCCTGTGGGTGGAGGGCTTCCTCTGATGCAGCAGTGGTGACAGTGAGGGGACAATACGGACACCCCATGGCTAACACTTTCCTAGCTACTGGTAAAGTAGATAATACAAAGGTTCAGAGTAAAAGCCTCTCTTTGAATTGTCCTCAGCTTTTATTTGCATATGATCTAGATTCTAATTTTGGCCCTAGTCCTGAAGCCTGCACACTCACGCGTGGGAAGCAGAAGTGAATGAGAGTCCTTCTGTACACACATGGGGGCAGCACACGCAGGCGGCCAACATGAGGGTCCCCTGATCTTGCTCCTCCTGAAGTTGCTCTGGTATGAACCGATTCACACGCCTGCCGAGGGCCCACATCTCTGCTCTGATCAGCCAGCCAGCCCTGCAGTGTGTTAAGGAGGTGACTGAGCACCCGTGTGTCGAGGACATGACTGAGGAACACACTTTCCAGGGACATAATTTCTGCTGCTCCAGACACAATTGTGCCATGGGTGCATGATCTCCATATGGGCAGTGTTAGCAGGGAGCGAAGGAAACCTGACTCTTGACTAGCGTACGAAGCTTTACAGGGCTCTGCTAGCAGGCGGGGACAGTGCTGTGTCCTGAGGCCTTGGTAAATCCCTGCCTGTACAGCTCATCTAGGTTAGAAAATGGGATAGTAAGCGGCTGAATTGGGTCTACGCTCTGGCTTCCACTGTTGCTACCAGTGATAAGGAGTTATGAGTGCGCAGCTGACTACAATAGATCCTCTCCTCAAGAGTTCATTTAAACAAAGCCACCTGTGAAAAACCGTTCGCCAGCCTCGTTCAGGAATACCAACCGTCCAGCGTTACAAAATCAGCGCTCTTGAACATGATCTTATCCACAGCCAGATTCAACAGCACAGGTTCGTGTTTACATGTTTAATTATAGCTGCGAGAACAGTGACTCATGTTCATGCAAGAAATCCCGCAGGTGCCTCTTTCCGTAAGAAATGTTCCCATTTCACGCACGGCTGCCCTGCACTCCGCAGGGGCGGCTGGCAGAGATTTGTTGTTCATGCAAACGCCTCACCGGTGGGACTTCTCCCAACTGCCAGCAAAGTGTATGCCAGTTCATCCTTATTTTTGTTCAGTTACCTATATCGTGGCTTCCTGTTACATTCCTGGGAGTCAGAAAGATCGTAACGCTTGTGCTGGAAGTTCAGATATGAAACTGTGCCCGCCGGGCAGAGGCCTGATGCCCTGAGACAGGGAGCTGTGGGATCACAGCTCTGTCGCCTACTGCAGACCGAAGAATGTTTTCTCTTTAGCCGGTGCACATCTAGAGAGCTTCATCTGGGGACTGCGATGGTTTGTGCCCGCTGCAGAGCTGGTTGTGTCTGGAGGAGGGGCAGTGCTGGCCACTCCTGTTAATGCCAGTATTGTCTGTAGAATTGACTTCCACTGATGCTGGCAGCAGCCTTCCCGGGAAACAGGCAGGGTTGGATTTGGACCTCAACATCAGTCTTTCCAAACAGAAGGCAGCATTTCTCAAGAGCCAAAGGAAACACTGGCATTAACTAAAAAACTAACACAACACAAATGCAGAGACGATACTCAGTGTATTTGGCCAACAAATATTAGAAGAGCTTTTAAGAAATCCCTGTTACATCTTCTCTTTCTCATCTACCTTTGCTCCCACTTTCTGAAGACTACATCCAAGACGCGTTAGTGGAAGCTGTTCTAATCGTTTTAGCAGTTTCTGGGTCATGAAAAACAAAGAAAAGCTTATTAATGAGAAAAATGAAATGAGATTTCCTTAAGCTGATTGCCGATAAAAAAAAAAAATTTCCACGTTCATTTTTCTGTATAAAAAGGAAAACATCTGTCACCATTCCAGTGTGCCTCAGTGTCCGTGCCTGTGTTTCAGCTGCGGTTTGATCAATAAATGCTTGTTTTCACACCTTGCTTCCTGACCTTTTTAGTTAAGCTCAAACAGTTACAGATCAAAACAAAGTAAAACCAGGTAGCGGAGATCTTCGTCAGGACTCTGGGACCTGGTGCCAACATTATTTTGAAATGTTAAAGTATACATAGCAAATCGTGCTCAGCACATGTCCCAGAAATGCTGGAACAGAGATCGGTACTTTGTGTTTCTAAAGATGTCAGAAAACTTTGCCAAGGATCAGAGCTAGATTGTGCAACCAAGTCCTAACAATGGCACGGATTGTACAATGCAGCCCTCATAAATTAAGCTTCAAACTGCAAGGTGGTTGTTTCTATTTTCCATCAGGCTGAAAAATACCCGGCTCTTCCAGAGCGGTATTTAGGGTAGGTAAGGACTAGTGGTATTAGCTTTCCTGAGAACGTCAAGGTACAAGGGGATCTTGTACATCGGCAGGTATGATTTTTCAGTAAGTCTTTTGTTTCCATTTACCAAAATTTAATAAATGATAGCTTTCTTAAAATGAAATAACCATTGTTCTTAGTTCAAAATGTTGCTTGTACTCATGCACAATCTCAAAATCTCTGAGTAATTGTTGTTGTTACCTTGACACAGTCCGCAGAGAGAACCCACAGCTGAGAGGAATCACTACCGGTGTGAGACTACTTTCAAAGTGCAGAATCAAGAGGAAATGGCCAACCGGTCTCCCAGAGAGACCCTGAGGACACCGGGCAGCCTCAGGTTACAGCCCTCTGCCGCTCTGAGCCCTGGAGCTGAGACTCACCACGGCTTCGAGCAGGACTTTGGTAAGGTGGCATTTCCCGAAGTGTCACAGCGCGGTGGTTACTCAGTGCCCTCCCAAGATACGCCTTATGCTATTGCAAAGAATGAATAGTCCCTTCATTGCAAGAGAATTCTTGCTAACGGTTCTGACTAGGACTGAAAAAAACTTCTGGGGTGAAGGGGAATTTCAAATAGCGGTTTCGTGTCCCAGATTTCAAAGGTGAAAAATTAGTATATGAAAAAATGTCCCCTCAATGTCCATGTCCAATTTAACAGATACACCCCACTAAAAAAATGCCATAGAAATGCCTTTTCCATGCAGTGCTGTGGTGTGAATTCACAGGTGTGAATTCACCAGCGTCTCCTCACAGGTTGCTCCTGTGCTAAGTGACACCGCGACAGCTACAGATGGCCCCCAAGGAACCCCTTTCAGACCAGAGCCCATTTTCCAGCACTTTGCAGCTTCAGCTGAAGGTCTCAAGGAGCTTTGCAATTAATTCTTCATAATTACCAGATCAGATCAGTGTGGGATACTAACCGAATTGCACAGCAAGAGACATCAAGGCACAGAACATTTATAGGGGTTAACGAAGGGTTCAGGCTGAATGCAGAGATCTGTGTGAGGGTGCTGCAGGGCTGGCCAAGGCAAGGGTGGGGGTGCAGGGCATCGCCACTCCTGCTCACAACAAACGTTTGCATAGAAACAAGGGAAAGTTGGTGGCTGAAAGGGTTAAATGGCGAACAGTAGCACACAGGCCGCTCAGTCTGGAGAGATCTCTGCTTGCTTCCACCAAACAGTAGCAGATGGTGCATTGTTTTAAGGGCTTTTCTGAGACAAAAGAACCAGATCAGATAACCTTTCCTCAAAGAGGGTACTTACAAAAAGCCTTTGCTCTTATTAAGGATTCTTCATTGTTTTCCCCACAAAATTTTATATGTAATATTGGATTTTGAGGTAGGGGAGAAGCCAGCATTGTTTACTGTGCTTCTCCCCACCCCCAAGGGACTAGGAGGGCGTCTGACATGATTGGACAGCAAGTCTGTTGTATGAAGTGTTTACCGTAAGCAAAAGACATTGTATTTATGTAATATGAATAACTAAGGGCCCCAATTCTGGAAGCTATCTGGCAGAGAGACCCTGCCATCCGCTAGTCACCCCATGAACAGCAGGAACTGCTGTCCCATGTCTACGCCAGGAGAAACCCTTACCTCCTCCGAGCTTCTGCAGGAGCTGACAGCGTTTGAGCGAGCTCAAGCCCAAGGTCTGACTGTAAGCCGGCAGCTCCACTACAGGCCATGTTGCTGCAGATGAGGCACAGAACTGTCATTCTGAAGACAATGTGGGTTTAAAATATGGGTCACAAGTGGATCCGTTCACCATTCGTATCAGGAAAAGGGCATTCAGACGCAAGGCTGTGTTGCCTGCTGTAATGCATCACACAGCAGTTGATTCTGTTCTCTTTCACAGAACGCAGAAGTCCCCGTGCACATGCAGCATGGTGTGTAATTACACAACTGCTGCAACACAGAAATATTTACCTTTTAAAGAGACATGCACCACCTAACTCTAATTTCTGTGCTAAAGACATGAAAATTCTTCTGCAGTAAACATACCTGGCAAAATAACAACTTTCATTTTCAAACATAATAAAACCAGTACAAGAAGCAGATATTCACAAAATATTTGTAACTATTTATTGCCTGGAATAATAACCTGTTCCGAACAGTTGAATTATCTTTTTAAACACAGTTAGGATAAAATCCAGAGATGCAAATGCTATAGGCACATGCTGGGATGAACACAAATCATCTCCACAGGCATCACTGGAAAGTATTTCACATAGCTCTTGCACGCATCTCTAATCAGTTTAGGCACAAGACTTGGTATAACCAAGCGAGCTGATGAGGAAGTGGTTTGCATGTTCTGCTTATCTCAGAGACACCACGACATCAAATCTTTCTGTTATTCCTGCCAGACCACCAGGGCTCTTCCACAGGAGCTGAGGAGATGAGCTGCACGTTCCCTGACACTGCAGCACACCCTCTGAGTACAGCCCACAGTACCCAAGTTGTTGTATCATTATTAAATAAGGGAACTTGGTATTTAAAAAAAAAATAACATTTTGCCTGTGCCCCTTCCTACAGCCTTGCAACTGGACTATGAGCCAGACTGAACTAAATGAGCCAGAAAGTTAATTTCATCAGGCCAGCCTCTAAGTTTTTCCCTTTTTTTTGTATTTGAGAGACAAGGTTTAAGCTGAAATTCATTATTAAAAATGTATTTTCTAAATGTCGAAGCTTAAGCGCAGCTACTGGTTTAAAGAACTTGGCATTAGAAAAGCAAATGGCAAGCTCACCATTACTCTTGAAAAAGCAGAATTTTAACCTGGATTACAAGGAAAATATATTAATATGTAACATCTTTCCCTGTAACTGCTGATTGATGTATTTTCTTGTACCACTAGAGGGAGCTGCCTTCTTGCTTGTAGGAAAAGGAGAAATTCTTAAATTAGTGGGATCAGCACAGTGTAACAGCATGGTTTCAGCTAATTGTCGTCTGACTGATAGTTTTGAGATAAGACAGGTCTTCGTGTTTTGCTTCAAAATCTTACACTGCCTTTTGTAGATTACAAAGCTGCCTGGTGAAGCTTCAGCGAGCTCCATCATAAGCCTCCAAACATCTCTGAAGTTGTCTGCAACGCTGGCAGTGTAGGAGCATAGCGTGCTGCTTCACTCTGTGACAGGCAACGTGAAAATTGCTCTTGAGAACTGCTCTCACTTCCTTTGATTCCAGTTTTCTCCCTCTGAACTAGTTTCTTTCCATACCTTCAGAGTCTGTACTTGCACTGCTTATTAGCCGGCTGATAAATCATCCTGCAGCCTGTGTGCGCACCAGGAGTCAGGACTTTGTCCCTCTCCTACTCCATAGTGTGCTGTTATTTGCAAAATCCTGCTGCAAAGCATCTGGACACACACGTGCGTTTCTTCCTCCGTGGGGTCCCGTGTTGCTTTGCCATGCACATCAGGGCTTTGGTATCCGCATGTACTGGGCTGAGGGAATTTGGTATATTTGATGAGTGGTGGAAGGAATATTCCTTGGAAATTTAGGGTTCTGGTTAGGTCCAGATTCAGGCCCAGCTCTCTCCTGCTTGCCTGCGGCAAGAGCTGCTCTGCTGCTCCGTATGTGACGTGCCACACATGGAAAGGGCAGCCGCAGGGTGAGGTATTGCCATGTGCTGCAACATCTGGCTGGAAGCTGAACTCTGGCCAACCCCCTGCACTAGGGGATTTAGATATAAACACAAAATATGGGGAGGACAGGAGCAGCACAGGCCACATTAATCCCCTTGTTTAGCAAGCAGCTACTCTGCAGTGACAAGTGGGATACCAGATGTATTTATAGAGGAGAAAAGAAACTGATTCAGCAGGCGTGGAAATACAGATTCTCCAAGGTACTCGAGAATGCAGATGAGGCCATTGATTTTCCTGCGTAAACAAGCGTAGCCTTCAAGTTTAGATTCTCTTCCTTAGAGATTGCTCTTGGCTCACAGGTCTTGCTGAAGAAGGGCCAAAGAACCATCCTGCTCACCTGTGCTGCGTATCTCGGTTGTGATCAGGAGTTAGCAAACCTCTTTTCTGCATCTCCGTTTACCTGTCATCACTACAGCTCAGTTCGTGCACACTAACACAGTGCTGAAATGCCTGGGTGGTATTTCACCCATCCCTTCCCTTCCTGAAGAGCATCTGACAATACTAAAGCAACTGAGCTAGCACGGTAACTTTGGAGCGGAAGGATTGCCCCGACCTGGGTATCAAACAGGTCAATTCCTCCTGGGCCTGTTGCTCCATTCCGCAGCAGCCCTTCAGGGCTCTTTATGCCCCATCTTCACACACCTCCAGGCGATAATGTAGTCCAAGTCGTGCTTGCATCTAAAGTGGCAAGTGTGTACTTTTGTAATAACTGGTTTGGACTGATTGCTGACATGGGCAGAAAGAGAAAAAGCTGTCCTTGAGTACAGCAGCCGTAAGTGCTTCTGCCTGGCTTCAAGTGATTAGAAAAATGAGACTTTTAGCCCGGCTTTTTTAATTATATGTCACAGAGATTCTACAGGGTTTTACTGAGATTCTGCAGGTGCAGCAGAAACTGACTTAATAAATAGCGTTTTTTAAAAAAAAAGACTGAGCATATGTGCATTGAAGCTATCTGGGTATGCAGTAAAACACCATTCATCACAACGTAAGAGGACGGGAAGTTTAGCCAGATGGTATTTTCTTTAACGCAGTGTGTTGCAACACAAGAAACGCATCTGGAAATAGCCACAATTAGGAAAATTATATTCAAAAGGAGTGAGAACAGGTCAGAACAAACTTTTCATTCACTTTGTGATCAGTATCGTCGGTCAGGTTTTGAGCAGAAAAATAATGTCATTCAGTTTGAGGCACAAATTGAAAATACTTCCCAGTTCTAAACTTTGTTCTAATAGATTCCCATACTTCACAATGGCCCAGATACTAGTATTAAAGGCTACTCGGACAACTTAGCAACTGTAAATTTAGCTGTACATTTTTTTAATAAAATGACCTTGTTTGTTAGTATTGAAGGAGGCAGCCTTATCTGGCTTCTGAAAGTGATGAGCTGTCCGTACACCCGCTGAAGGACTCTTCACTTGCCTTTTTTTCTACTAAATTGCTTAAAACCAGTAATAAAACCTGTAAATACAACAGCTCTTTCACCCACAGGATTTTCCTAAATATAACATTTCACAAATGGTAACTATAAGCATTAAAGAGTCTGAATCAGTCCTCAAACTTAAAAAGATTGGGTTAAAACAAAAATCTTGTTAAAAGGATGAGATCTTTATTAGGCATGAGATTTCTAGGTAATTCCGTGTGATTTTGCCTTTTCAAATGTCCCCAGAACCAGGAGATACACGTTACTGAAATAAAAGATGAGATTTGCATTCAGTCTCTTGATTCTGAAAAGCAGGGGGTTAAGAAAAGTCTCCTATAGTAACACTGTTAAGAAGTGAAATTTGCAGTCAAGCTGTTTATAAAACCACAAGCAGCATTCTAACAGAAAATCTGCATCAGGCTTGAAGCATTAACATTTTATTTCGCTCACATCCACGTACAACACAAAAAGCACCCTGGCATGCAAAGAAGCCCACGTCTCTGCTCCTTCTGTGTTAGAGATCCTTTGGTATTTAAAGCAAAACCAAACCTTGCACGTTGTGGGCTTATCCTGAGGCATGGGGTAATTTGGATTCAGACAATCTGCATAGGGATACAGATTTTATCTGAAGTTTCCAAGTCAAACCTATTTCTATTTATGACCCACATTTCAATTCATTTATGACTCTGGCTGCTGTGACAGTGGCACAGCACAGAGTAAACACGCAACCTGTTTGCATAAGCTTAGCAATTCATCTGAGAAGCTCAAAGCAGCCAAGAACATATCACTGGTAAACATTACATCACCTACACTGTAAAAGACAGACAGGAGAGTTACAATAAGGAAGCAGCAGTGAAATAGGTGCACCTGGAACAAAAGTTGTTTCCCCCACTCAAAAGCAAAAGCTTTCTTTCCGTGGGTTTGTCTCCCCTTGTGACAAGAGAGACATCAAGCCTGCACCCTCGTACAGGGAGAAGCTGCAGGATGGAGGGGCGGGTGTGATGCTGCTAGAGTTCCCAAAGAGGTGACCAGGCTGGGGAGCTTTTCTTCTTTTGTAACTAGTCAGCCTGATCCTGTTGGTGCAGCGAAGGAGCCGTGGGAACAAGAGCAGCTCTGGACTCCGGGCTTAGAATGGGAATTCTTTCCCAGTCCCTCCCTTTCCTGGTACAGGCACTCTTGAGTCCCACCTCTTCCCCTCTCCCCAATACTTGCAAGACTTTATGCTAACAGATTTATTGACAGAATGTAGGTAGTGACATTTTCTTTCTTCAGATATGATAGAAGAGGTAAATATACGCAGAGAAGTTATTCCAGGAATACAGGCAGATGCCAGATTTGGGAGGCTTCCAAAATAGGCCCAGGGAGGATTCAAAAGGAAAACGTAGTTCGGAACAATGTCCACATCCCCCTTTGGCAATCCCCTGTTTATATCTATGTGTGGGGACTCGGGCATGTTTTGAGCAGTACAGCCAGCCCTGAAATGCAGTAGGGAATGCTGAGGAGCAGATGCCCTGGGACCCCACTGAAAATATCATGATGCTGTGAGATTATTTCCAAGGTGTGCTGGCCTCAGCGGTGAGCCAGCAAGCCAGGCCTGCTGGGAAAACACTTCGCAAATGCTTAAACCCCCAAGGACTTTGACAGTGTAGAAACATATTTTCAGGGCAGCAGCTGGAATACAAAAGAATCTGCTTCCACTTCCTCCCTCTGGTAAACTCAGATACTTCCTTTCACAAACTCTTTTCTGTTTGTCTTTTTCTAAATCAAGGCATGATGACTTACCGTCTATTTCCCAAGCTTCTGCAGGTGAGGGAGGCCCTAGCTGCACAGCACTGGAAGAGAAACACAGGAGCCATCTGGGCAATTTGAGGCAAACCTCCCTACTACTGGCTCACAAACTGAAGGTACAGTAAGCAACCTAGGCAGCAAGCAAGGAGCAATTCCAGTTCTTCTATCCCAGGAAAAAAGGTGCTAATGACCCCTGGATTCAGGTGTAAGCAATCAGTTTGCATCAGCTGACTCTGCAGCAGGATATAAACCCCATGTAGCCAACCTTCAGCTGTTATTTGGAGACCCTAGTCTATTGCTGGTGAGCAGGAATGCAGTGGTCCACTGTAGCCAAAGGAAGCGTTTGCACTGCCTTCTGAAGGCAGCAGGATGTGGCAGGAGTTGGTGACACAATACCTGTGCTACCTTCTCAGAGCTTTGCTGCCCTTTGGTCCCCAGCTCTGATGACTCATGTGACTCAGTTAAAAACATCATTTATAGCATGCCATTTCCTTATGCAGGCCTACCAGCTCCAGCAGAAGCAGCAGCTTACAGTGCTGAGGGAGAAAGCGAAGCTAGAGGTTCAAGAGAGCCAGAGGTTTTTGAGTGATCTGCTTCAGCACAATTCAGAGGTAAGTTATCCTTTCAGATCCTGTGCTTCTGGATTCAGCAAGATGTTCCTGCAATCCCCACTCTTCTGGGTTTTGGGTTTTTTTTCTTCCTCACTTAAAAAAAAACCCTTTTGATTAAGGGACTCTAACTGACAAATCCTGTAGGTCAGGATAACGTTTGGGAATTGCCCAGGTAACAGAATCCCTTGGGCTGTTGTTTGGACTGTGATCTGGAATCACTTAGGTACTGCAGCTTTTGGTGTTCATGGCTGGTTTTGCTGTAAAATCAAGAGGAGGATTTGTAAGTTCTTGAGAGACAACTACTGTGACACTTGCTCAGGCATGAGAGCCTAGTGAGATGCTGATCTTGACCGAAGTACACCTTTTAAAAAAAACATTTTTTGATGTGCTAGTTATATGCAGCCTCAGGTTCTGGAGCTAGCTAGGGACTGATGGACTTCAGAGTCTGCTTGCTGGAACAGGAATTTATCCCCACATGCATAAACACAAGCTCAGACCTCATGTGTAATTTCAAGCTTTTGTTACACTGTTGAGAGTATTTGCTTTGGAGGATACTTTAGCTCAATTAATGCCTCAGTATGTTTGAACAGTTCAGACAGAAGTGATGTCTTCATGTTTGTTCTTGAAGCCCTTATGGATGAACACAGTACCCCGACTCCCATGAAAGCAGCTCTAAATAAGCAACAGTCAGTAAACTGTGATACTGCTTTACTTCCATGTGGCCACATAATTATTTCACTGTGAGTAGTTCACAGCTCATTAGTTAATCCAACTCTTTAGGAATTACTGGGTTATGAAAAGCATTATCTACAAGGATGGGCTTTCCCAAGAGGATGAGGGAAGAAGTCTTAAATTTTGCCTTTCAAATAGACCATTCAGGTCTACGGACAATTTCTGTGTTTGCAGGAGTGCAGTAGCTCCAAAGGCAACTTTTCTTCTGTGCCAAGATTGGACCGTGCGGAGGAAATGTGGAGAGGATACCAACCGACAGGCGGTAACGCAGCTGGCAGGTATGGAAGGCAGTATGCAGTGAGGTTTTCTGACAGCTTAGCCTGTGGTTTGACTTTATGAACGACTTGGTGCTCAAGAGCATTTGCACTGTGTGTGGTTTCTAAAATGGACATTTGTTTTATTTATGTAGCCAGCACAATCTTTGATTATGGCCTAAATATTTTACTCATTCACATCTCTGCTATGAAGTATCCATCTTTGCAATGCAGTCTTTCTGCTCTGATTCATGCATAAAACATAGTATAAACACTTTTGAATGTTGTGGGTGATCTTACTGGTTTTTTTAAGGTAGAAGCCCCCTTCGAAACTTGGGAAAATACAACTCTCCTCATTGTGCTTTACCATCATATACCTTGGTATGAATTGGAATATTGTATGTGCACATTTTCATGTTCATTTAAAGTGGGGTAGGTTAAAGACTTGAGAATCGCTTCTAGAATCTCATGGATACAATTAGCACAGAGGAACTTTGCATGCTTAAAACTTGTATTGCATAAAAATGAGCGCCATGCTAGTTTGAAAGAGACTCAGCCTCCACAGAGGACTTTACTGTGAAAGCTAGGGACTGAAGTAGTATTTCTGACTGCAGTAAGAAAATATTTCCTTCCTTTCTTACCCTCAGAAATAAAGAGACGCATTCACTGAAACAACAAACAGAAAGAGATTTCAATCCAGTGGATCCCAAAATAGTGGGAGAAGGAAAACCTCGGGGAGGAAAGGGTTCGTATTGCTCAGTGCTTCAAGGAGGTGGACACCAAGGTAAAGGATTTGGTGATACTGGGCAAACACCACCACTTTCTAGCATGGCATGAGAAACAGCATCCAGGGACACAGAATCACAAATTTCACTAATTTTCTAACAGATTTTGCTATTGTTTAAATATGCATAGTAAAAATAAGTATTTAGGTCAAAATTTTGAATCTCCCTTTGTGCTCTTTTTTGTCTTCTTGAAAATAACTTTGGTAGCTAGGAATTGTTTACCCTATTTATAGGCCCCTTTTTCTTTTGACCTGTTTATCATGATATCACTTGGAAGTGAGGTTAGTGTTCACAATTCGTTCCCGTAAGTGGACAGCCATGGGGTGATTTTTCCCCAGGCTCCTGCCGAGGGCAGCACTTGGACCTGGCCACCAAAATTGCAAAGGCACCTTGAATTTGGGGATGGATGTTAGCTTGTGGTGTGGGAACTGGTTTTTGGGGTCTCTCTTCCTTCTGTACAGAGAAACATTTCACTGACAGTGACTTTAAATCTTCTTAGGATCCTTGCCAGCAGAGAATGGGGAGCTGCTGCATGACCATCAAACCTTGAATCTGTTGTCACCTCCCAATAATCCATCTCATGGGGACACCAGTGCGGGGGATGACTCTGGGGAGAGCAGTGAACAGGCCAGCTCTGACAGCCAGGTAACACCAGCTAGCTCCTGCTAGTTTGGGGTTTTTTGTCTTCTTTGGCTTTTAGACCCCATGTCAAACTCATTACCTGCATGACACTTCTCCAACAAACATGATGCTCTGCTCTCTGTCCCCAGTGGAGTGAAGTCGGTCGGCACTACGGAGCCTCCAGCATCTTCTACAGCTTCAGCTTGGCCATGGTGGAGCAGTGCCTGAGGGGAGAAGAGCTACGAGCTCGACACCAGGCTGCCCTCCTCAAGCTCCGCAAAAAAGCTCTCCGAGAGAAGGCCAGGGCTGAGCTGGCCTGGCTGGGCCACCAGAAATGGTGAGGGGTGGGGGGAGGATGGACACATGCATGGACAGGACAGCATGAGCCTGCGCTGACTGGGATGGGTCCCTTGGTGGGAGGTGGAGGTGCTGCCCTCTGCTCAGAGGAGGAAAAACTGTCCTGGCCCAGGGGAAGAGAGCAAATATAAAGTCTTTCTCTAACAGAATAAGTGTGGGTGAAGTAGGAGAAGTTTACACAGTTGTACTCTCTCCAGAGCACAGTCAAGGTCCCCACTGCAGCCCCCTTCAGGGGTGGTGTGAGCCCCTCCTCAGTGTGAGCTGAGGAGTGTTGGGGACAGTGTGAGCCCCCTTGGTGCATGGTGTCCCTCAGCGCTGGCTGGGCTGAGCTGCCATGAAGTACAGCTTGAGTCCCCCCACCCCTAGTGCTTGGCATCCCTCCGCAGTCAGTACCGAGTGCTCAGGGAAGCCTGGGTGCCTTGGGAGAGGTCTGGGCAGTATGGCCCCAGGATCGTGAAGTGTTCCCCAAATCTAGCAGAATGTTCTGCAGAGCATTCCATAGCTACTGCAGCTCTTACAGCCACCTTGAGAGGAGCTTTGCTCCTATCCCTGGCATTGTTTTCTGAGGAGCATTAAATCCATTTAATTTAAGAGGATTTAATTATCTGATCGTGATCCCCATCCTTCTCTGGTCTCCAGCTGTCTGGAAAACCTGCAAGACAGTAAGGGAGCCTCTGCCATAGTCACACAGCAGCACAAAATCCTAACGGAGCTGAAACAGGAGCAGGTAATGCTGCAGCAAGAGGAGCTGGATTGCATCTTGTAAACAGTGGGAGAATGCAGCTCGGAGATGCCTGGAGCTGATGGAGCGAGTGGGGTTTGGTTTTTTTAAAAAAAATCACTGGTGTCACTTCACATGCATTATTGTGTTTTGCTTCCTACATTCAGTGAGGTGGGTTTTGTGCCAAAGTCAGCAGTCTATAAATCTCGGAGAAAAGAAAACACTTTTTTTTTCCTGCTACACTGTTACTGTGGATTTTTCTATTTGTGCCATAACAAACAGGTCATATAAAGTAGGTTTCCACTGATTTATGCAGATTTATGCTTCTGATGTTGAAATATATTAATCTGACAGCTAATTTTATGGGCTCAGTTCCCCCACTACTGAGAGCAATGCTGGGCTTGTAATTACACTTGGTAATCAGAAAATTTCTGTCCTACTCCTTATGTAGTATGAGCCTCTCTGCTTCAAGGCATTCTTGTGCAAACCATAAGCATCCTGTTGTTTTGAATAACCTGAAGATAATTAATTTCCAAAGGTCTCACCTCTGAGACACTCCATCTCCCAGGCAGTGAAATATCCTCTTAACTGTCTTAGTTGTCCCAGGTAACCCCCAGTCAGTGTTAGTGAAAAACAAATCTGCAAAAAAGGAATAAAACCAGCATATTGAATCTTTTGTTTGTGATGTTTTGTGAGTAGTATTACCTTACGTTAAGAAATATTATTCACATTTTTAAGTAGGTCTTTTTTTTCTGTTGTCTTTACCCCTCTTATGCTCCTCTTTTTTCTGCTTTGCATAGGTGGAAATCCAGCACCTGCAAAACATCTACAGGGCAGCCCATCAAGAAAGAAAGCTTTTACTAAAGCAGCAAAGAGAAATTCTAAGGATGCAGCATTCAACGGCACAACTCCAGGAAAAGCTGCATAATTTGACTGCAAAGCAAGAGGTTATTAAGTCACAGTCACTAGGTGTCTCAGTGGGGTTTTTTTGAGGGGATAATAATTGAAGTCAGAGCTGACACTACAGCTAAGGAACCCAGGTGGAACCTTGTGTATTACCTTTTCCTTTCAGCTTACAAGGAGCCCAGCAACTGAAGAAGCAATAAAGTTGAACACAATGAGACTTACTTCTAGCCCAAAATTATGCTCGTCCCCAGCAGATTCTACAGCCCACCTAGAAAGGCCTGGACTGACAGGGAAGAGAGAGAGTTGTGTCCAGCTAAAGAATAAACATAGCAAGAAATACGAGGGGTAAGTAAAACACTTTCCACACTGACAGCTGAGAATAAGAACCAATCCAATGGAGAAGGTAGAAGCAGTTATGCCACAGAAACCTGGAATGGTTTGGGTGGGAAGGGACCTCCCAGCCCCCCAGTGCCACCCCTGCCATGGGCAGGGACACCCCCCACCAGCCCAGGCTGCCCAAAGCCCCATCCAACCTGGCCTTGGGCACTGCCAGGGAGCCAGGGGCAGCCACAGCTTCTCGGGGCACCCTGTGCCAGGGCCTCAGCACCCTCCCAGGGAAGGATTGCTGCCTCCCAGCTCAGCTCCAGCTCCCCTCCTGCAGCTTCAGGCCCTTCCCCTTGTCCTGTCCCTCCCTGTCCTTGGTAACAGCCCCAGGATGTTGCAGCCCAGGACACAGGTGGCTCTTTCTGGGCTGCCAGCGCACACTGCTGGCTCATGTTGAGCTTCTTGTCCCCCAACACCCCAAGTCCTTCTCAGGGCTGCTCTCCATACAGGCAGTTGTGCTTTTGTTAGAATGGTTCCATGATCTTCCATTCAGTGTCACAATCCTCTGGGCTTTAAGCAAGCCAGTCCTTGCCGGCTTTATATATTAATTGTAAATTCTGCATTTCTGTGCAAGCAGGTAAACACATTTCACAATGATTATCTGCCCTATAAAATGTTAAGCAATGTTATTTAAGTCTGTAGCACTGGGGCCGTCACTGCAGTGTTAGGAACAAATGTAGCTTCGACATCAGGCCCAGTCAAGTTAATTTACATAGCATTAATAACCAGGGTACTTCTGAATGATGCTACACAACTGCTAATGATAATTCACATTTTCATGATAGTTTAACTACAGCTTCAAAACACTTTGCAACTATATATTAATTAAACTTGAAAACACCCACACAGAATGCATAGAACTATTGATTTAATTGGTGAAATTCATTCCTCTGTCACCCTCTGGCTCTGATCCTACGTGTCACTCAACCCCTCCGAGCAGGTCTGTGTTTCACTTCAGATTTAACCACAGAAGGTTTTTGTACTACATGGAGCTTAATTTTCCGCTTAGACTGAAGTGTGATGTAAAATGCCCTCAGCCAGAGGTAATTCAGGAGTTGAGTCAGACTGTTCTGAGAAAGCGCTGCCCTCCTGTTCCCCGGGACCCGGACCCCCAGTGTTCCTGTTGGCTTCCCACTGAGCAGTGCAGCGAGGACCCAGCAGTACTCACACAGCTCAAAAGAGCCTTCCAAAGCAGGCTGAGCTGAACAAAAATCTAGTGTGCCTCAGTTAAACCCAAATTCAGTTAAAGACAAATATATATCCATAGGAATTAAAAAATAGCCCCCTTCACTGTGTTACCTAGACATTTAGCAGACTGGTGAGTCAAGGTTTGTGCATTTACTTAAGTCCCCATGGGGAAAGGCTTTCAAATAAATCCCTGCATGGAGCTGATCTATAATTCATGGTGTTATTGATTACAAGTCATAGAAATCTTTAAAAGGTTTCTTGGCTGTGCTTTCACTTCTTATTACTGATGAGCCTGCTCATAGCAGAACAGTGAATATTAGTGTCAGTCTAGAGCAGACAGAGCCTGGTGGAACTCACAGTGCACCCAAACTCTGCGTGATTGCGTATAGATCCCTTTCCTACCTAAGAGCGCAGAGTGGTAATTATGTTAATTATCCACCACTGCAGGTATGGTCATATTTTATACGGATTGGAAAGATAGTTACTAAGCTGTAAGGAGTGGAAAGGGTTGGGAAATACCTTTTAAAATGAAAGCAAACTGAAATAATAAGTAAATTACCCATGTGCAGAAAAAGCTGCTGGTTTGGGGTTTTGTTAATAGGGATTAAATATTAGAAACAAGGAATACAGAAAGTTGTAAGTGTTGTAAATGGACAAGCTTCTAGCTAAGAATTGGGAATATATCTTCTGAATTGGGATACTTATTTTGAAGTCCTTAAACATTAATGGTGTTGAATACTCTACAGGCCTGCTTTTTCATATTAAAATAGTGGATTCAGCTTCTAGATACTGTCAGATTGTCAATTTTAATCTATTTAAGAATATCTGAATATCTTTAACTTTTTAAACTGGTATTGGAGTTTAAAAAAAAAAAAAAACAAACCCAAAACAAAACCCAACAACCCTCCAAAAAAATAAAAGTAAGCCAAACCCCCCACATGTAGATCACTTTTTTTTCTGGACAGAATAACTTACTAAACTGTGTATTCTAGAATTTGCCTCACTAATGGAAAAGTCTGAGTATGAATGGTGTTGCCTTGTCTTTTCGCAGTAAGGAGACTGTTCAGAAAGTTCAAAGTCACCATCAAAATCAGTATCTGATGTCCCAATGTCCACAAAGCTGTGAAGCTGTGTTTAAAGTGGAAAATGTACTGAGGTCTGTTGGAGACTGATACAGTATCACTGCCTGGAACTGGAGGAGACATAGGGGTTCAGAGTTTGTCCCTGGTTTTGCCTGTTCAGTGCTAGTGATTTCTTTGGTCTCCTCCTATCCTCATCTATGAAGATTAGAAACCTGACTATATAAAATACAGCATCAGTGAGAGAGTGGGGGATGGAGAAATAACGACACTATTCAGAGTGCTTTTGGCTTTACTAATTTGCTGATTTATAAACATACGTGCATGTGAGCACTCTACAGGTACCATCAAGCGCTACCAGAATAATTTAATTCATACCTTTATAGACTTCACATAGATTTGTCATGGCTAACTTGGGAACATGAAAACCACCCCCAGTCATTAATTTCTTGTCTGTTTACAGCTTTTCTACTGAGAACACCACCACACCGGTACAATACTGGGAGCAGGCAGAGGAGTCCCCAGCTTTGGAGCAGTCTCTTGGTGTACAAGGCCCTGATGTGTTGGAAACGGTGGCCGAGAAAGTGTGTGGTGCTACCAGTCAAACCACAGTCTTAGTCATTAAAGACTGCACAAATGCAGGTACCCAATAAAGACGACTGGTGTAGCAAACAATGTCTGTGACTGCTAAGTTAAACTGAATGACTTAGGGCAAAAGCTGAAGTCTCAGCTGTTCTTTGGAGCAGTTCAAATGATCTTTCAGAAGAGGACTGTGGAGCTAATTAGCACGAGGGAGAACTTGAGATGTTGATCTGTGCCTTGGTTACCTCCAGTGTGGGTTTTGGTACCAGGGTCTGTTCAGGATTAGCAAGAAGAAGGTGTAATGAAGTTGTAAGTAGTTTTGTTGAAGTAGCAGCTATGCATAGACGAAGAAAGAGTGTAAAACTTCTGGAAGTGGGCTTTACAGTTGCTACCATGTACCTAGATAAAATGCAAGGTGATGATTGGATAAATAAATAGGGCCATGGGTCCTTTCAGCTTCTGTTGGTATGACAAGGAGTGTGTAGGGTAAAACTAAGTTACTCAAACTGTAAATAATTTCAAATAAGCCTTTGTGACTGAGCTAAATAAAGACACAGTCAAGTTATTAAAGGGAAAAAAGCAGCATAGGAAGCATTGTAACTTAATGTTATACCTTTCAGAGCTTAATGCTCAGGATCATGTTTTATTACCTCTGGAACATGCAAATTCAGCTACCATGGATGAACCCATATCCATGCCCGTGACAAGAGAAGGCAGGAAGTGTGCATTTCCGGTAAGGATCGCCTCTGGAATTCCGTTTCTGCCTTCAGAAATTGTGTCCCAAGTTATATTTGCCTTAAGATGGGACCAGCACAAGACTCATCGGGCAGTTATGAACATCGAGCAGAAATCTGTCATGTGTATTGATTCTGTGTACTCCAGCTAAAGACTAAATTTTGGCATGGGCTGGTTTACCACAACTTTCCTGCCCCTTCCATTTTCTTTGTTGTTAACTAGCAGCAATGTGTTTGAGTCATCTCCTGTGGGTTAGTGCTGTGCTGCTCCAGGAGAAACTAAACCTGGCCCTGGAGCAGTTAACTATTACTTGTCCATAGCAGCTGCAGAGACTAGTCCCTTTCTGACGTCCTACATGAGCGACACAGTCCCACTGTGGGTGTATACGCACAGGAGTCCATATGTGCTAATATATCTCAGTGGGAATACGTAGATTTAACCTCTGATCTCAACTATTCTTTGTGCCAGTCTGCCATCAGCAAAGTCCTTTTCTTTTAAGACATTAACTCTTGTCTCTTAAATATTTACATTCTAGGAATCTGTGCTGAAGGAAAAGGCATTTATTTCAAACCCAAAGATGGATCCTAAAGACAATGAAGATATTAATCCATGTGACAGCAAGTTCACAGTGAAAGGCTTGGGGATGCTTTCTACTTTGTGTAACTTATGCCTGGTTCAGGCAAAAAATACTCTTCAAGGAACTGGTAAATCATGTTTAATGCTATTATGTCCAATCTGTTTCAACCACTTCAATCAAACTTTAATCCAGACAAAAAGAGAGACAATCTTCTCATTTATTACCTAAGTGTCTTGCTCACTATATCCAATGTATAAATCACTGCTAGGCAAGATGGTGGAGATCTCTCGAAGGTTTATTATGAGCTATGATTATACTGCTTCCTCAGAACAAAATCATAACTTATTCTGATTACATCGTTAACAATTTACTCTCTTTTGAGGCATTTTTTAAATAATTTAAGGGTGTTCTTTTTAAAAGACCATAGATCAGCCGAAGATAGACTTCGACAGGACATGCTGGAGTTATTTTTGTTTCCAGGTTTTATCCTCAGTTCATATTTCTTGCTCTCAGTAGGGCACAGAAAAAATAAAACTGGCTGTTTATATATGAGCCAGTTATATCACTTATATAGTTCTGGGTATGCATAATTTCTGTATTATAAATATTTAGATATTGTGGTAATATTTTGTATTTGAGTTATTTTTTATAATGAACTATGTTTTTGCATTCACTCCTAGATACCGTAGTGAGGGAGACTATAGATTCATGTAATTAAGCCTTAAAAACAGTGGTCTTGATAGAAATTTGGCAAAGGCGGCACCTTAACTAGATTCTCAAGCCTAGCTTTGAGCACATGGACATCAAATTGTCTGAAATAAATCCTGTGCCTCAGGCAAAGAGAGATTTTTCCATGGACTTCAGTGGACCACAATTTCACCATTGGGGTTCTGACTCCATATTTTTTATTGGGCAAGGAGCCTTGTGCCGTTTCAAAGCCTCGAGGGTCAGTGCATAGGCACTCCCATAAACTCTAGTAGCAAGCCTCAGATCCTTGTAGTCAGGGCTACTTTGTGTGACTGAGATAAAGAGCCCCTCTGTATCTGCCTTCTGTGCTGAATAATCTGTGTATTTCAGGTGATGCTACATCATCCGTGGAAGATCTAGAGAAAGAGTCTCTGATAGTGGAGAAAGCACATGAGCAGAGAAGTCATAAAACTGTAAGAGAAGAGCAGGACCCCTGCAGTCCATTCCTGGCATGTGGCAAGCTTATAATTTATCTTAACTGGGTTTTTCTCACATAAATTTTCAATAGAAGAAATCCTTCATATTTGCTGTCATGGAGATATTGTGTTTGGAACTCAGCTAGCGCACAGAGAAGCTGAGGTTTTGGTGTACTGTGTTAAAATATTGCCCTTAAGTCTGGGGGAAGTCCGGTAGCAGCTCACTGGGGTTCTTTAGGTTTCCTGTATATTTACTGATTCTTGTTCACACTCTGCAGGCTGGGAAAAGGAAGAAAGAGCTTTCTTCTGATGATGAAGATGGAGAAAGATCATCAGCACTGATTTCAGATGAAGCTGCATTAGTGAATACCCAGTTAAGAAATGAAAGGTCATCTGAAGAACAGAGGTACTGCATCTGTCGAAGCCAAAACCTTCAGTCTTACCTTCCGACTCTTACTGACGTGTCAAACCTTGCCTTGTTTGTTTTATGCTGATGGTTGTGGTTCTGTTGTGGAAAGAGAAGGCAGGTCTGAATGACATTAGCCTGGGATTTTTTGCCTTGGATAGCTTAAAAAAACCCAAACAACAACAAAACCTACCACCACCCTCCAACTCCAACAACAACAAAACCAAAAACCCCACAAAACAAAACTCCTTTTATAAAAGTTTGATGTAATACTTGTCACATTCATTGAACATTGCCTGCCAGTTTTTCTTAGGTGATCTAATTCTTTGGAGTCAATTGAAGGTATGCTGAAATCTATTTGGTGGAGGGGTGGTGGTGGGAATTTGTCTTCGGAAGGTTTTGGGCTAGAGAGAAAGCATCTGAAGTAACAGTTAAAACACTTTGTGTTATGCTGTATGCGGGTAGTTAATACATCCAAAGAAATTTCAGTTCTAATCAATATTCTTGAACGATAGTGTGTATCATACACTTCATAACTTCAGTTTAATCTAACTATAACGTTGTATTTTCAGATTTAGCACAGACTCTGAGAGGAAACTGGAAATCACACGTATAGATGAAAAAGTACCTTCTGAACTCCCTTTGTCCGAAGGTAAGGAACAGCTTTGCCCAGTAAGGTTTCTGTAGTTATTTAACATACAGCCTGACTAATAGCTATCCCTGGAGTTCGTCCATAGAGGATAAGAGCCTACTCCTTGTACCAGGTAGCAAAGCTACTTATTGGGCTAAAATAATAGAGATCTTGATGAAAATCCTGCATTCAAACTCTTCTGATCAGCTCCATTGCACACTATTGTGTTTGCTTGTTTGCTGCGTTACTGAGTTCCTCATCTTTATATGGTAAGTCTGATAACTTCTTGTGCATGTGTACAGTATTAAAAATAGTCCTGATCTTGACTGTGTATGGAATGCTACTGTCTTCTGAGTGCAATTTACAACTGAGGATTACTTGATTTGAATCCTAAGTTACCTGTCAGCAACCTCTTCTATAAGTTCTTTTTCTGAAATGCTGATTTTCTTAAAAACTTTCTTATAAATGTTCCAGTTAAAGAAGTGGAAGTGCCTGTCCCATATGAGATCCATCAGGTGGATGGCAGTCAGTGTTCGGAGCATTTGGATCATATTTCTCATGAAGCTTCTGACGAAGAACTAAATTTAAAAGCATTTTCCAAAGGATTAGCTTCCACTGAATCATTGTCCAAGTCAAAAAATTTCTCTCCACGGTGTGACAGTGCCAAATCAGACTCTTCACTCCCAGAATTTCAGAAAGTGTCTGCGGTTTGGATTGACATCTTGGAAAGCTCCATTTCAGACTCTGAATTAGAGCTGAAAAATGGAGAGGACACAGATGTCAGTATCCCAGAAGAGTTTGTCTATGACAACGGTGATGCGTTTCCTAATGTTTCGAAAGAGACTCTAATAGCAATAAGTAATGGAAAGGAAACGTTACCTAGTGAGAAACACGATGAACATGGAATGCCCGAAGATGACAGCACTGAGGCTTCATCACACTCCCAGAAATACCCTGAAGATGTTTCAGGTCATGGCTGCACTGATAATATTCTTGCTTTCATTCCATCAGACAAAGTGAGTGTCCCCAAAACAAAGTCAGCAGATTCCTCCCAGTCTGATAATGTTGCCAAGGGAACAGATGAGCCACATCTGGATGCCTCAGAAAACTACAGTAGAAACAAAGCTTGTTCTCAGGACACCACAAAAGGGAGTAATGATGCAGTTGCCAGCTCATCCTACGGTGATGCTATTTACTCGCCTAAGATTTGTGAACAGCAGAAACCTAATTCTGCAACTAGCAGAGTGAAAAAGGATAATGGGATTAACCGTTTAATTGTGAATCAAAATAGAGACCTAATGGGGTTTCTGCTGACAGGTTCTTCGAAACATCTAGATTTGGTTACTGATCAATTTAGGAACGCTGTCTCTTTCCCCCCTGACAAAGATATTACAAATAACAAATTATTAGTGTATCTTCCTTCAAGGAACTTAGCAGTTTGGGGGGATGAAAATAATCATGTACAGCTTTTGAACAAGCGACTCGCACCCATCAAACTCAATAAGAGTGTATCTCTGGCCCCATCCATGCCAGGAGTTTCTGAGGAAGTGTATACAGGAAACAATTCATTTGAGTCTTTGCAAAGGATGGCCATGGGAAATCAAAACTCAACAACTGCAAGGCAGGCCATAACGGAAGCAAGGAGGGGACTGTGTTCTGTCTCCTCAAAAACGCAATTGTTTCAAGCTAACTGCTCTCCCGAAGGTGAAGATGATACAATTTTTATTAGTGATGAGGGTCTCCCTCCAGCTAATGAGGATACCTTGTCAGAAATAGTGTCTCCTGTTGATGAAGTGTTGTCCTATGGAAGCGCTGACTTACCATTCTCTAATAAAAAGGATTTGTCATTTCCAAGTGAAGATCTTCCTCTTCCTTCTCCTCCTCCTCCCCCTTTAGGTGCAGATGCAATGAAAAATGATGATTTCGCCTTCAGTGTGGATGATTTCCCATCTCCACCAGAACAAATGACAGTCTCGGAGACCAGACAGTGTATGGATGAAGATGTATCACTGAAAATGGATCTTATACCCCCATTACCTGATAACACTGTGTCTGAAGAATTTCCCCTGCTCAATCAAGAGACAACTGATACTTTTTCAACTCAGGCTGGTAGTGTCCCTGAACAACCTTTGGTTAAAGATATTCCCAGTGCAAAGGGGAGCTTATTAGATTACCAACAAAGAGAACATGAAACATCTTTGCAGCATCTGGAGTTGCTGCCTGCGTCAAATCCTATTTCTTCTGGCCAGGCCAGTGAAAGTCCTGACTTCACAATGAAACAATGCCAAACATACTTAATACTGTCCAAAGCTGAGGAGGACAGTGATGATCCGTTATTATCGTTTGAAATTGGGGACAGAGTGTTAGTAAAGCAGACCCAACCTGGAACCCTGATGTTCAAAGGATGGACTTATTTTGACAGTGGCCATTGGGCTGGCGTTGCACTTGACAAAGCTGAAGGTGACAATGCTGGAACTTACAAAGGGGTGAAGTATTTTGAGTGTGCTCAGCACTGTGGTATTTTTGTCAGACCCAATGAGATTTCCCACCTATTGGGGGTTAATAAGAATGGTTCCGATTACACTGGGGATGAAGACTCTGACTCTTCCTATGACAACAGATCCTTCAAAAGAGACTGCAAATATTCTGACAATGATGAGCAGAGAGCAGGGTTTACAGAGGAGAAAGCAGAAGGCACAACGAGTGCAGGAGGATCAGAAGTGAAAGAAAACCAGCCTAGGATACACAGTGCCTTGCTGTCTGGAAAAGGGCTAAAGCTTCCACACTCTGACCAGTGTAAGTGCAATGAATTTCTCTGCCAAAATAACTTAACGTGCTTGGAATCAGATAAAGAAAAAAGAGACCTGACACAAATAAAACAAAGGATACTTGCAGATGTGCTTCCAATGAAAAGTAAGACCAGTAACAGAGATGAGGTACACACACGCAAAAATATTTGTTGCTTGGTAGAGGATCAGAAAAGAAATAAACTTGCTGATGATATTGCAAGTGAACTCACTAAAAACCTTCTGTTTGACACTTTAATTGCATTTTCTGAAACAGCTCAACACAAATATAAAAGTGTTTTTGAAAAAGACATGATGACCTATGGCAAAGGCCTAGGACAAGAAGACAATCAGAAACTCTTTCTCCTCAAAGAAAATTCAGTTGCTACCTTCTCTGAACAATCAGCAGAGGTTTCTGATGTTTTACGGTGTGATTTCGATACACTTCGCATTCATGGTTGTTGCACAGTAGCAGAAAGAATTGTAAGTAAATTTGTAGATGATGCAGTCAAAGAATATAAGAAGATAAAAAGAAAACATGGAATAAAAGCAGACAAGATGTTTCCTTTATCTTCAGAGACTTCTCCGACCTCTCTGCCAGTAAGTAGAATGAGAATTTTTTTGTCTTAAGCGTTGGACCTGAAATTTTTACTTCTTAATAGTCCATCAGGAAGTATTACCACAGTTTTTTAAAAAATAAAATATTTTTTGCTTTGGGGAGGTAGGGAGAGTAGTCCCAGTTCAGAACAGAAATGTTTCAAAATGTCACAAACTTTCATAGAACTCCTCCAAATTTGGAATTCTTTCTAATTCTCAATTCTGCCAAATACAGTTAAAATAAGTATTGTTTGTGACACATCAGTCACCCGTTCTTTAAGTCCATGAGTAAGAAGCTGGTTTTAAGTATAACCCGAATTAGTTGCTAACAATCACAGTCCCTCTAAAAATTGTAGGAAAATATGGAGTATGTCATCTGGTCTTTCTTTTTCTCTCTCTAAAGTTCCTTATAAAAATCCTTGATGCTGGTGTTTTTGGAAGCTCTGAAGACTATGATCAGCCTAATTCTGACCAACATACGCTGGTGAGACAAACACAAAAGCAATACTTGTACAAATCAGATCAGTGGCGCTCAGCTCCATGGAAGAAAACCGTGGAAGTTCCTCTCCTGATACCACATTACAGTTCATACGTTAAGAAATTGTCTGCACGTGCTGTAGAAGAATTATGGACCCCAGAAAACATATATTCAAATTTCAGGAGAATCAGTGTGCCAAAGAACTTTGAATGTAATGATCTCCCAGGGAACGATTTGGAAACAGAAAGCAAGAGGATGTATAACCAGGTATTTTTAAAGCGCTGTTATTAAACTTTTCTAGTGTTCTGCAGGCTGACTTGTATTAGCCAGTGTTTCATATTGTTCTAGCTGCTAACAGTAAACAGAGCTAAAGGAGCACTGAAAGAGTATTGCTTCTGGTAATCTACTGCAAAACGCTTTTTCTAGAATAGATGTCTGTGCTGTGATACAAGCCTTTTGCTAAAGCTCTTCAATCGTAAGACCCTGGACAGTTGGGCCAGTGTCTGGTCTGGGTCTGTTCAGAAAAAAACAAGCTTCTTGGAAAGCTGCTGACCAAAGAGTCCAAGTCTCCTGCCTTGGATGTCCCCTGAGTTTGGACAGACCTTCATGTTCCTCAGCATCCTGAAACTATTGAGTTTTGTGGACCTCTATCTGCACAAGGAGATTAAATAGTCTCATCAGGGCCTCTTGTATAAGCCATCCATACCTAGTGAGAGTTCACACATCGCTATCCAACATCTGCTGTATGGGTTTACATGATCCTGTAAATTTTGCACTGAGATGCAAACCTTTACTGTCACCAGCCTAACATCCTTCAGAAGGGCTAAGAAAACTTCTGAAAGGGCATCAGTGAGAGCTTCAGTTTGTCGGTACTGTGTTTTTGTTGTTACAGGTTATATTTGATTTGACCCGTGAGTTGCTGTGTGCAGAATATCAAGTAACTGCAAATCCAAATACATTTCCATGGATGAAAGAAAATTTGGGATCTCACTGTTCCAGGTGTCTTTGCAGAACAACAGATGTCAGAGAGGTCAAGGTACATTCTGGAAATGGAAAGTGTACAATCATGAGAGTCAGTGAAGAGAGCAGATGTTGCAGTGGTAAAAAGAGAAATGTGACATTTGGGAGGATTACGGCAGTGTAATTGAGGTGATTAGAGAAGAAAACAGCGTTGTTCTAAAATGTCTGCACACACATACACTGAGCTAATGACTAAATATTTCAAGTATATGGAATTCTGTAGAGGAATGGGAATTGGGCTTCTAAATCTCCCCGGATATGGCTATCTTTGGTATAACCTCTAAAGTAATCTTCTGTTTAAAATGTGTTGGTTGGCCAGTATTGATTGGCTACTTCTGGATCGGTTCCCTAAACTTTGGGATGTTTCTAGATTTAAAGCTGGATTTTCACTCTGGCACTTATTTGCAACCTTCACAGTGACAGAATTCCTATGGGCAGAACCCTTTTCAGCCTTTTTTATTTTGTAGACATTTGTTCAGGGTGAAATTATTAAAATAATGAACCTGGAAAAGAATGACTTAGCAATGAGAAGAAAAATCCTTAATATGACCAAGTATGGAAACTGTAAGAGAGACAGAGTGGACTGTATTCTGGTAAGCAGACTTCCAAATGGAGATTTGTTTATTTTCTCTAGGTTTAGACTGGAAATTCTCATGCTTTTGTGAGCATCGTGTTTACTTAAAATAACTTCAGAACTTCTAGTTGTTGCCTCTGCAGTACACTTGCAGTGATCATCCAGTATTTCCAGTTCTTGTGTTTTAAATTACTGAACCATGCATGCATAAAGTTGTTGGATTAGCTACAGTGTCTTAGTCCTTTCTGAACTGACTGTGCTTTTATTCTTGAAGTAACCATTCGTATCCATCTCATATTTTAGATTCAGGAGCTCCGCAAAGAAGAATCTCAGTGGACTTACTACGATGATGATGAATTAACTGTGAAGATGAGACTGACTGAAGACATATTCAATAGTTTGATCCTTGATACAATCACAGTTCTTAATAAGATTTATCCGAGAGAGGCTGTGATGAGAAGTTTTCCCTAAAAGGTCCCAATGGAGGAATTCCAATCTCAGACATTGTGGGAGTTTTTAAGCAAGAAATGCATGATTTAAGAATTTTAATTCTGAACTTGTACCCAATACCAGTGTGGCCTTGCCCTGATTTATATGTTCATGTTTACAGTGAAAGGATGTGAGCAGGCACTTTTCCTGGTGAGTACAGCAGAGTCACAAAGGTGACTTGGCACCTTTTTTTATGTGCTGTGGAACTGGTTAAAAGTAGCCCAAGATGGCTTCAGAAATGTGGCGCATGGAACAGTCTTCCCCTGGCAGGATCCAGAGCCAGGCAGTCAGTTTTAATGTGTATAACTTTATGTAAATGAGACAAATACTGATGTAAAGCACTTGAAATGGGACACTTCTCTATCAGTAGCTTCAATTTCTGAAAATTAAATGTATGTGATTAGGTTATTTATCATGCAATCCACATAAGCCCATTGAATGCTTACAAAATCTAAACATCAGGTGCTGAGGACTGGCAAAACAGAGGAAATAATTCCATTATTTTGTATTGGCAGCACTGGAAAAAAACCAGGATTTTAACAAGGAAATATAAGCGTTCCCTGAGCATGCTAATTGTTCACTGTGTACACTGCTGTGCTCCCACTATTTTGCATTAAGAGAAGCCCAATGATAATTTTTTATTTTTTTAAAAATAAATACTATGCAACTTTCTTACTGGAATTCAGAAACTGTATTAAATAAATTAAATGTAAGTAGATCTGATTTATTCAAATCCCATTCATTCAGGTTGTCTTTCAAATAAAATTAAAAGCAGGACCATTAAATATAAAATATACATACTTATATTCAAAACACAATATTTACAACCTGGTTTTGGTGGGAAATATTTCTATTTTATGTTTCTATTTTTAAGTACTGATGACTTAGCTGTTTTCACACTGAATAGTTTTCTGAATAAACAAACCCTATGCATCTCACTTTAATTTATTTTAATGTGCACTTTTCTTTGATTTCAGATTACATTGTATTCACCGCTGTTCTCATTAGCGAATTGGGGTGGCTTTGTTGTTTTGAAGGTAGCTCCTGGGGATGTCAGAGCCCTGTCCTGCTGGTTGCCATATGAACAGAAATAAAAGGCAACTTCTGCCCCAAGCGCATTAACTGTTGATCTTATCCTGTAAACTATTTTCATGTCCCTAATGGTACGTTTTCTGAAGTATTTGATTTTTATCCTCATTGATTAATTAATCAAGATAAGTTATTTGTTCTAAGATTAATGTTTCCTTGTTGTCAATTTATAGCAGAACTTAACTGATTTTTTTTTTTTCTCCTGGACTTATAGACACACTGTTGGATACAATGACCAATCCATATATTGAAGCACTACAGTTTTTCAGTTTATTGTCACTCTGGTTTTGCAGCAGCAGCAGGATGCTTGTTGTGTTTGGAATGAAAGCTATTAAAAATATCACTTATATATGTGAAAGAATAGATGAAGGACTCATTTTATTTCAGACTGGTGCCTTAAGTTACGCTATATATTACACTTGAGGAAGATAACCATTATATTTGCAATTACGTTTGTGAGCAGAGCCTGAACCCTTGCAAGATGCTATATAGAGAAGGGCATAGCTATAAAGTAACTACTGCTGATGAGAAGAAAAAGTGTATACGCAGAACATGTCAGACATCTTCAATATCCCCCCACTATTCTGTGTTCAAAACCTTAGATTCTGGCACCCAGATATATTGACCTGTTCAGTCAGTGGCAAGACTTCAATATCAAGATTGCTCTCCTTCAAGGTCTAATATTTTGTTTGCCTTGGTTTTGATCAATATTAACCTCCTGGGTCAATAAATCTTGATACTAGCCTCAAGAGGAGTCATTATATTTCATAGAAAATGATTATTTCTCTGTTAAACTCTACATTTAATTTTCTTGTAATCCATCTCTTTCATCTTCACACATTTAATGGTTCTCCTGAATAAAATGCGCTGTAAAGTATCTTAAGCACTGCAGGTTTTAAAATCCTAATTAGCAACTGCCACAAGATTTTTCAATTCTTTGAAGCAGTTGGACTCTGCCATGGTAACCATCTAATTTTATTGCTCCCAGGAAAAATAGAGGCTGAAAACCCCACGGCTGGGAGGTGACACAGGCGACCACGTAACTTGGAGCTGTGGCTGTGGGTACAAAACAGCGGTGACTGAGCCACTTTAGGCACAAATGGTCAATAAAAGACTGGGAAAGGTGGCAGAATCTGTTACTCAGGTCTCAGAAAAGGGGATTTTTACCGTATGTAGGATTCCCACCCTTGTACTGTCTCCGAATACTGGCCAGGAGCAATGATAAATTAGATTCTAACCTCTGGATTTACACCGATGGGCCTGAAGTTATGGATTTTGATCCCTGTGTTTCCTATTTGTTCTTGAAGGATTAAAATAAGCGTTTGTAAGTAACAGAAGCTGGAATTGTCTTTTCGGGGACCTCAGTCTTTCATTATCAGAGTTTTAGCCTCCTCTGAAGTCGCCCTCTGGGGAAGCGTTCTCCATTTGTTTCCTGTTAATGTAATGAAAATTCTTCAGCCTGTATTTACAAACAAAACAAGAAGGTCACCCTCTGGCCACAGCTATTAAAAGGTGCCAAACCCCATTTTTAGCACACAACCAAGCTGAGTTTGATACAAGGATGGAGTTTCTAACCGCTCGGAGCTCGCAGCGTCCTACGTGCAGCCTTTGATCCTCTCCTCAGTGCGGAGCAGGAACGGCCCTTTCCTGCCCGGCCACACACTTCGGGCTCCCAAAGGCTGTGATATTTTAAACTCTTCTCAGTGAGAAGCTCTGGGAGATTGAAACTTTTGTCTCCCTAGCAGATGGCCCCTAAAATCGCCCCCCATGCTCTCTCCGTTGTTTTACCCGCATTAGTTTTACTTTTTCCCTTAGATAGTCCCCTTGAGGGAAACGTGGCTCTAAGCACAGCAGCAAAGGCTCTCCCGGCGGTGTGTCCCCGCCACCAGGGTTTGATATCCCGCCCGGGCAGCGAAGGGGGAAGGAGGGGGCGATCCGGCCGCCTCCCTCGCCCCGCACCGCCGGGGCCAGCGGGAGGGACGCGGTGGCTGCGGGTTCGCGGGGGGCGGCTGCCAA
>VWZZ01004507.1:2690335-2720733 GCA_013399095.1 Psophia crepitans
CGCCCCTTTTCTTCTCTGGTGGCTGGCACGGCCATGGCCACCCAGCCAGAATGGCAAGCGGGACAAAGCGAGGCGTGGGTGTCAGCAACGCGTCTTCAAGTTAAAGGTTTCATAGGAGTCCGGGGATAAAACATCCCCGCTTCTCACACGCGCACGGCGATCCAGCCGCCGATTCAGGCGCAGGCGTCTCTGCATTGCAGCATGCGAGGGAGTGCGCTGAGGCACGGGAGGTGTGTTCAGTCTAAGCTTTTTGAGAAAAGATCTTTATCTTCTGTGTGTTTTGTAAAGAGACTGGCCCATTTTCAGGGCGAAACAAGAAATAAATACTGCGGTGCTGGAGAGGCCACGCATGTGTTTGGTTTATGTCTTGCAAATTCAATATGTCGTGAATGGACTAGAAGAGGAAAAGGACCGCCAGAAAATAATACAAAAATCAAGCTAAGGGAGAGTCAGATTTTCAGATTTATGAAATACTGAGTTAAAAAGAAGTGGTGGCCTCCACGGTTTGTAGTGAGGGAGACTTGCATCGCTCTATCTTGGTCTGCACAGTTTTTTGGTAAGTGCTGAAGTGTTTTACTCTGTAGATCTAAGGTAAGGAAACACGGGCCCCTCGGGTATCGGTTAAATTCAGTGCCTGTGGTGGGGAGAAGGCCTGGGATCAAATATGTAGGAAATGTTATCCCTAATCTAGTGGTGCTAAGGGTTTTTAAACTACTCAATCTAGCATTTGACCCGAGAGATGCTTCCAGGACGAAGATGGCAGGTCTAGTGCATTCATGTGGTTTCAGTTTGAGAGGGAGTGAAGAGCTCTGCCTTTCCTCTGGCAACCTTGTGTGTGAAAAGCGTTAACCGTTAGCATGAAGCGTAGGTGCAGGATTAGGCATACATGGGTTTGGATACACGGAGATGGAGGCCTACCCAAAAACATGTCCTGCTGAACTTGTCACACGCTGAGGATTGCTGACTGAGGAGCAGAAACTTGAAAATGGAGAAGTGCAGATCAGCAGTGGTTTTAGAGCATTTCAAATGCTCTTACTTGCGTGGGGGTTTGTTTGTTAAAGCAGTAGCTTTTTTCTGTTTTCCTTGCATAAGCTCGTGTAATGTTTTCACCTTCTCATTTGATTTGCTCGTGACCGAAATAGTATGAGATTTTCTTTTTTGAAGAAAAGTAAGAACAAGGTGTTTGAACACTGCAGGGAAGATCATGAAGGAGCCTGAACTGACCAGAGCTTTTGTCAAAATAAGACAGGGACACGTTTATGTGTTAGTTACTACAGCAGCATGGTACCTTTGCAGGCAGTATTTTTGTAACTTGTAATGACTTCTTTAAATACATTTTTTCTTTCTCATCTGCAGTCATGATAACTACAGATGGTGTTAGGCACTTGTGTTATTATAGGCAGTTAAAGGCCTGACTACTCTGTAATCCATTGAGTTTTTATGAAGACCTTTATTTAAAAAGTGGATTGTTATGTTTGTGGACATTGGCACTACCAGCAAATGCAATTGGCTTCTGATGTTATTTGTCAGCGTAATATTTCTATTCTAAAGTAGGAATTAATGGATTTTAGTAGGGAACTGAGAACAGTCACCCTTTTCGTTGGTAGCTTCATCCAAAAAAAAAACCCTAACAATGTTTCACCCACTTAGGCTGTCTCAACGTTTATTTTTCAAAAATACTTACTCATCTGCTAGGATATTACAGCTATCGGCAGACTCATCTACACTGGAGAACTCTTAGATCGCTGTGGTTGTATTTGCTAATTTGGTGTAGTTCAGTTAAATTGGTGCAGCTACTTTGTCCGTAAAAGGCCTGTGCTAATACTTTTTATTTCATTTCTCATTTGTTAAATTTTGGCAATGCCATCATTGCAGACTTCACAGCAGAAGATAATCCTCCTGAAAAATGGTGGTTGCTTGTGTGTAATTTACATTTTGAGTTTGCCACTCCCTCTCCTCTCAGAACAGGCTTTAAGCTTAGAGTCGTTGCTGCTGCATTCCTAATCACACGTTCAGTTTTGTTACAGCACTGTCCAAAGTGGCCATTATAGTTAATCGTACTTTTTCTGTCTTAAAAGATGATTGCATCTATCCACCAAAATGCCTGTGGGCTGGAATTAAGTGTAGTAATTTTCTGTGTAGCAGTAACAAACCCTTGGAAATCCCGTAGACAACAACCCTTGAATTACATGCAGAAGTAATCCGCTCCTGTGGGTTTGGAACAACCGTTCCAAATCTAGCAATTGTTGTTCCAAATCTAACAATAGATTTCCTTCTAGCAATTGTTCTTTAAACACATTTGGTGAGGACCTGCAGAAACCTTGTTGTTATTCAGAAAGCAGCCTATGTGTTAAAATCTGTAACACTTAAGTAGAATGCAGGGAGAGGTTTCTTGTGATGCATCTCTCATCTCCCTGACTGAAACTTCACAACGGAAAATAACGCGTGCCCGAGGGCCTCACAAGGTTTGTGCAAAGGAAGTATCTTCCTCGTGATACACTGACTGGCGTGTTGGCCTTCTGTAGCATTTCCGAAGTGGGAGGTTTGGCCAACCTGCTGGATTTCCAGTTTGTCCCATGTATTCATGTCATTCATTGGAACTTGTTTAGCATAAACAGAAATAGCGTTAGTTAATGTGGTATCACTCATCTACCCTTTCATGTAGTTTGTGAGTTAGTATTTAAAAAATACTAACACTAACTTAAAATTCATCCGCATTACAAACCCTCTAACGATCCAGGCTACAGTGCCACTGTAAGCTTCCACCGTCCGGGCTGTGCACTCCAGCAACTTTTGCATCCTTTAAAAAGAAAAGCTCCTCTTTAAGCAGAAGCAAATGCTGAGCAGCACACATCCCAGCTGGTGCTCTTTAACCCAAGCATGTAGCTGGCGATGGGTTCGCATTGTTGTGAGGAGGCTATTTGCATTAGGTTCCAGTGATTCTATTCATTGTCTGGAGGAGGATCAAGACAGGTGGAAAAAGGAGGAATGGGGAAAGTTGAATGAGATAGATACCCAGAAGCCAAACTTTTTTTTTTATTTTGCATTTTATTTGGTGGAATAGACTGTTGTATCTTTTGTGCTCCTGTGAATGCGTGCCCATCTGCTCTAGCATGCTTGTAGTTACTCCTGGTGCCTGTTCAGCTGTTGGCATGTTCAGCACAACTGAAATTCTCCATCAGCTGCCCCATCCTCCTCCAAAGACAAAGGTCAAACTAAATTTCAAAAGCAGCTAGGCATGCAACTGTCAATCACATCTTGAACTTGATGAAGCTTTCGTGCTCTTTGCTATAGACGCAAGTTTAACTTTAGTGCTTTTTAAATTTTATTGCTACTTGGGAATTGTGGTGTCCCTTCACATTCTGCCCACAGCTGGTTTGATTTAGCTTAGCTTTAAAAAGTACCTGTCCAAGGAGTCTCTGGGAGCAGCTCTTCCTCAGAGTGACTGCTGCAGTGGAGCGTGGCTCAAAAAGAGAAGTTCCTAGCAAAATGAGAAGGGAAAAGCTATAAATGAGTTGAAAGCTTTTATTGAAGTTATGTAAGTATATTTATAGAAATACTCGAACTCTTGTGGTTATTGCGATGAAACATTTATAAAGGAAACTTACAGTGATGTTCAGATTCAACTGTTTAGCGCTCTGCTTAAAACTGGCATATTTTTTGAGGTCTGTCTAATGTATTCCTGAAGAGTAGTACGAGATCAAGGCAGCTTTCAGTAGACAATCCGTGAGCCCTGGGTTGTGTGCAATTCTGGGGGCCTCTGAGAAAACAAAGTGGGGTAAATAGCGAGTTCTTGTTAAAACAGCTATAATACAAGGTGCATCAAATGTATGGTTTTGTAATTGACAGCCATGTGGATGAGTAACCGTTGGACTAGATTTTATTCAGTTACATATTCTGTATGCTTTATTTTATGAGTTTCGCTAACGGGAAAAGCTAGGGAATACAATCCGGTATCTTGCAAGTGTTGGTCTGGCCTCTGTTTCATCTTCCCGGATTCAGTAAAATGTCTTCAGCCCTGGAAGTGCTGCATTGTGTGTTGGGATTCCTCGTATGTAAGTGTGTTGAAAATACTGATGCAGCTAAGAAAAACAGGGAGGTTTTAGTTATTTTAGAAATCAGTAGATTGTTACACTTGAGGATAGAAATGAATAGCAAATGAGAATCGACCGAGGGCTTGATTTTTATGCCGCTGGAATCTATCGGAGTTGTGTTGTTGATTTCCATGGGAAGCAGGGTAATCCATCAGCTGGGATCCATGATTGCTTCTGCTGAAAATTGAAAGATATCTTTGTTTTCAGACTGGGAAGCTGCAATTAGAGTTGGTGTGCTGGATTGTGGGGAAGAAGAGAACTACGAGACGTGCAAAGAATACAGCATTCACTACTACCCAACTTTTAGGGTAAGTGGCATAATATATTGCCTTAGGTAAGTGATGCATGCTTTAGAGTGACTAAAACTGTCACAAACTTGGTGGCGCAGAGTGTTACCTGTAACTAGCTGTTCTTCAGCTGGACTTTTTCTTTGCTTTTGCAGAGAAAGGTGCAGCGTTGATAAAAGATTAATTCGAGTTCTTTTTGCTGAATGCAATAGCTGATGCAGTTCTTTATAGCAGTAATTCAGTCCCCAGTTCTGCATCTGAAAAATTCTTGTGGAAAGAAGGTACCATTCGAGAAAGTACTATGTTGTTACTTTTATATAGTATCTAGTTGTGATATACTCATTAGATAATAACAATTTATAGAAATATTTTTTTAATTCAAGTGTTCATGATTATTAATAGTGTTTTACATTTTGGTGTGTGAAAGTAAAGGTAATACACTGAAACTGTGTCATGAAATCAGCTGATTTCATGAACAGAGTTCCAGTTACAAATTTACCCTTGATTGATCCTTCGCTGTTTTTCTAATTGATTTCATAATTTGCTTAAACTGGCTTTTAAAGGGGATCTTGTGTTTGCCAAAAGTATCTACCATTGTTCATCTGCAGGTCCAAGTGCAATTTTTAATTTCTCTGTCTTTGTCAATCAGTATAATCACATTATTAACTGTAAGTGTAAGCAGAACGTGACGGATGGAGAGGGTTGAGAAAATTGTGTTTGGTAGGACAGGAGAGGGAACAGGAGACATTTCACTGTAGACTTTGTGATGTTCTACCCTGGTAGAAAGAACAATATTATTTTCTTTTTAATCTTTAAAGTTTGGGGAGTAAATTGGGGAGTGTCTCTTTATTAGACACTGATTTTTTTCTGTTTTATTTTTTATAGCAGAAGGCAGCCAAGTTCCATTGTGTATCACACTTAACCACTGGAGGGAGTTGAGAAAATGTGAATAGTGTTCTAAGTGTATACATACTGATTTGGTAATCAGTTAATTCGTGTTTGGGTTAATGTTTGCAGTAATGGATCGATATGTAGCATCGAATTATGCATTGTGGTATTTTTCCTCTAAAAATTGGCTTTATTGTGTATCAGAGTTTTGACTGGTACCTATGAGCTACCCTCGTTTACTTGAGAAGCAGGTCTTTGGAACTCAGGCTAAGAGGGAAAACTGTTTTCTGAACAGATAGATAAGAATGTTTTGTAATTAGAACTGTAACAAGTAAAAACTCCTGAAAGCCATTTCTGTTTCTAAACTGAGCTTTCGTCTTCTATAGCGAGTTATTTTCAAAGCAATAATATGTTGGGTTTTTTTCTCCCACATAGTACTTCAAAGCATTTACAAAGCAGTTTACTACTGGAGAAAATTACAAAGGTAAGAATATCCTACCGTAAGAAATTCCCAAAGCAGTTATCCTGTCAGCCAAGAGTGTGTCACACAATAAGCAAAATCCTTTCGCCTGTCAATTAGTTTAGACAGCTACAGATGGGATGGACACTAAATAGCTCTTTAAGGTATGATATTACAAGTACTGTGATGAAAATGGAATGTCAGGCAGAATTTTAGACACACAAAACATTTGCTCAAGAACTTAAGGCTCCCATTCCTCATTTTTTTTGAAATATAGTTCTTAATTTTCACAAATGCCTAGTTAATCTTTAAAAAAAATCCTTTTTTTTTTCTTTTTTTTTTTTTTTCTATCACACACCGCATCAGCTGAGATCCAATTTGCTCAATCCTGACTCTGGTGCTTTTTGATCTGTCAGCCACTTTCCAGGCACTCTGTATCTCATGGGGAGAACCCCTATTCAGATGTTGACTAACTGAAAACAGGCTTATCCTGTGTGTCTGACAGGATCACAGCTTGAGGTGGTTTGTCTGGGGACAAAAGTAATGTTGTCTTTTTCAATGGATTAACATTTAAAAGGCCAGAGGTCAAAAGAGAGACCACCTGCACCATTAACCCCTCATGTAGCACTAGACTGTAGCTGTACCTGTTACTTTGTGGCATTTGTGAGAGTTTTTGCTTTTAAATTTATTTCTTTTAAAGAAAAATAAAATATTTCCTCCTATTTTTATGTGGCTTTGTAACGCCGCCTGGCCCATTTGGTAAGAATGATGCATCTTGGTGGTTTTAAATGCATGATTAATATCCTTATCACAAAAAAACCTACTGAAGGTGCCCACACCAGCTACTGTGAAAATGAGCACAGATTTAGAATGAAGCATTGTTTGAAGGGAAAGTCAGCGAGGCAGGCAGGCAAGGCAGATGGTTAGATTTGGAAAAGTCTTAAGATTTTATTAATTTTGGGGTGGGATGACAGCTTTTAAATATGATCTCAACATTAAAATGCAATCCTACAACTAAATCCTTAGTCCCTGTTTTTCAGTCAAATTTCTTTCTGGTTTTAAGTCCAAATTTAAAACAAAAACCTGGCGCAGGAAGGCATGAGAATATATGAAAGCCTGCCTGTGAGTCATTTTTTTTCCCAGTTTTCTGTTTTGTTGTATTTTTTTTGTAACCTGTACTCAGCAGGAGCAGATCGAGAGCTGCAAACAGTCCGTCAGATGATGATTGACTTCTTACAGAACCATTCCCAAGAGCTGAGACCGCCTGCTTGCCCGCCATTGGATCCGGTTTCGTAAGTTCCTTGTTTAAAACACAGCCGGGCATATGCTTGCTGTGTTAGCTAAATACAATGTAGAAGGTCCTGTTAAAGGTGAAGTAAGCTTTTTTCTTATTAATTCTGCTCTGAGATCATAAAAGGAAATTCCATCAATAACAGTAGGTGAATTGCATTCTACCTGTGCTAAATAGCTTTTCTTTTCTTCAAAGGTCCAGTGATATTACTTCTCTTTTTGACAAGAACAGCCATCATTACACTGCCGTTGTGTTTGAAAGTAATAACTCCTACCTTGGGCGAGAGGTAACGTATGGCTTATGAGCATGAATGAGTGAATGTTATCATAACGCAGCTGAATTTTATGTTATTTAGCCAAGCAACAAAATTCCTGATTATAGGGCTGAATTAAAGGGTCATAAAGGGCAGCTCGTGAGATATCACAAAGTCAAGGGATTATACAGGGCTGTTGTATTTAGTCACACAGAGGAACTTGCTTACAAGTGAATGTGATGTCACGTTAACTTCTTCCGTTTGTGTTTTAGTGGAAGATTAGTTTATCAGTTTAATTGTTAGCACAATTCTTTTTTTCTTTCAAGATTTGGAAGATCACAAGAAAAATTTTGTCGGGTTATACTATTGGGTTTTTTACTGCTAGAGAACTGTTCATGGTATTCTTCTGGGCAGCTTTCATGATTTCAGCTGTTTATAGTAATCTAAATTCTCTAGTTCTCTTCCCTCACATATAGGTTTTAGGAAATGACGTTCTAAATTCAGATGATAGCATAAAATTATTTTCACAACTCTGAGGCACCGAGGAAGTGGAAGTCTTTGGTTTTTTGCTTCTCCCACCCCCTCAATAAAATATTTGATTTGACATCATTTCACCACCTAATGAGCCTGCTGTTAGCTTAGACAACTGTTACTTTTCTATTCCTGCCAAGATCTAGGATAAGTAAAGAGAATAAATTGCATAATTATCTAGGCATAATCTGTATAGAAACATTGAATGGCTGTGAAATGTTTCTAATTAGATTTGGTGCTGAGATGGCCCAGTAGCGTGAGCAGAGGAGAATGTGCTGCCAAAAGTGAGAATCACTTTGAGAAGCAGGCTGCATCCAGACATTTGTTTTCTGGAAGCTGCTGTGTTGGTACAAGTGGGCATTGCTGAAGAGAAGAAATGTGATGATTATAAAGTTCTTCAGCTTTTTATCACACTTGCTTTAATTTTATTACCTGCTACTGTAGGGTAAGACTGAGTGTCATCTGCTTAACAGAAAGTGGAGTCTGCTTTCAGAAGAAAAAAATATTTGCTGATGCTATGTAGTGTTTTAGCTTTATAGAATAGTTTAGTGAAACAGAAAAGAACATTGTTTTCAAATTTACAGTATAAGACAATGTGGACACACCTAATAGAAGTCACAACAGCAGAAGAAAGGAAGGCCATGCTTTTATCACTGGTGAAAGGAAGGAAGGGTCTCTCGAATTACAAGTTTGAAAGTGAGGGAAAACATAGCAAAGATAATATTCTCCTGAAAGGGAAAAGTGTAGTGGAAACTGTGAAGCAGTAGAAAAGGCAGAGAGAGGTAAAAGTAAAAGAATCACAAGTAGAAATGTAAGAAGTCAGAAGCATGGAAGGTTCTGTAGGTAAGAATGGAACATTTTAAATGGTAATATAAGGGCATAGGCTAATGGAAAGAGGTGGAGAGTGGTCATTAGCACGGCAAAAGAGGATGCCTTTAGCAGTGGGATCTTGAAGGATTTAAGAAGGGAAGAAATGAGTATTTCACCTTTTTTAAAGAGCAAATTTTCATTACTTATAATCGTATTAGTAGGTGCAGCTTTGGCTGTAGTTGGCAAAGAATTTTGATAGTTGAGTCCTGGCAAATCTTTGAGGCATCCTGACTTTACCATCCTTTGCTGCCTCCTGCACCCTTCACTGAACTTTACACCTTGCAAAGAAATTTGTGCCCACTCCCAACTGCTTGAGTGCAAAAGCCCAGCACCAGGTTTAAAGAGCTGATGAAGATGGTTTGAGCTAAAATCCTGGACTGTGAACTGAAACCCACGAGATGTGGGCACGTCCCTGGATGGACTCTCTGCTGTGGGCTTGGTAAACGAGAACTGAACAGACACAGCTTGATGTGGCTGGGCTTGCCAGGCAAAGCCTTAACTGCTGTGGAGCCCTTAATCGTTGTCAAAGTCATGGACTTTGACATCAGAATGCTGTAAAGTGGTGGGACCGATGTTTCTTCACTACCTGAAAATTTGCCTGTAGACTCTTAATATATAAAATAAAACATAGACCTGTTGGTGCCTATGGAATATGCTCTGGGCTATTTTGAGGTTTATGAGGACATTTCGTTATCATGTTTTCTTCAGATGTTAGAGTTCAGAGGGAAAAGATCAGTAGAGACCACGGGGAAAAAAATGGAAGATAGGAGTAAATAATTTCCAGAGAAGAGTAGATGTTCTTTAACTGAAATTTAATGTCCATAGGATACTTGTAGATGTACTTCCGTGGTGAACTGCGTAATGATACCCTTAAAGGATGATGCACTTCACCTATTTATATGTCTTGTCCTACAAGATTGGAATTCCATTGAACAATGTATAATTTATGTTATCCTTTCATTATCCAGGTTATCTTAGACTTGATCCAGTACGAAAACATCGTTGTAAAGAGAGCATTGAATTTTGATAAGCGTTTTCTTGAGAAACTTGGGATTACCTCAGTCCCTTCGTGCTATCTGGTGCATCCAAATGGGTCCCATGGATTAATTAACATGTAAGTAGTTACCTGTCTGAGGAATACGGGGAGGTTCACGTAAGCTATAAAAATAGTTGCCATAGCTTCCTTTCAAACAAAGTTAGTCTAGAACATTCTCTTTGCTATATATATTGACATTGTGTCCTGGCATGCAGTGAATACCTGGTACTGACTGGAGTTGTGTGCTCCATTTCTTTGTGTTTGAAAATTGCCTGTCTTGAGCGTTCTCCAGCAATTATTAAATAATGTAGTGGTCTTGTTTACTCTTTGTGAGCACTTGTAATAAACAGACGTAGGTTATGCCGGTGGAAGTTGGATTTCAGCATGTAGTAGGGACAATTAGCCAAAATGGTGTGGTGGCTAATTATAACCCTTGTGGTGTTTGACTACAAAACCAAGTCACTTTCTAGTAGATGACTTGAAGTAGTGTTTCTAGCTGGAAATAAAAGCTCTGAGCCAGTGTTTGTTATGTGGAGTTTGATATGCTGAGAGCAATGAGCTAGTTGTTGTTGATGAACCATTTTTACCTCTTTTTTTTTTTTTTAATACGAGATACTACTTTTGCTTACCACTTGCCTAGTTACAGCTTTAACATATTACTGCGATACTTCTGAAAGGAAAACACTGGAATAGAAGTGGAAAAAAAATAAATAAAGCATCAGAGTTCTTAAAAAACCCCTTGCTTCTAAGTCAAAATACTTGTTCTGTGTGAACATTGCTTGTGTAAGGCGAATGGACATTTTGATGAACGTGATGTGTTCTTCTTTTTAATGGAATTTCAAGCCACTAGTCCAAATGATTGTTATTACTATTCCTGAATTGAACATTATTTCATTTCACTTTGTATGAAAAATTAACATGTTGCACTAGGACTGTAAAATATAGACCAAAGTGAGTATCTTAGTTTGTAAATACACTAATTTACTTTCAATTTTCACTTAGTCTGAGATTAAAAGTTATCTCTACTTTGTCCCCATTTATGTGCAGTTTGAAGCCTCTACGGTCTTTCTTTTCTTCGTATTTAAAGTCACTGCCAGGTGTAAGAAAAAAACTTCTTTTGCCACTTCAGCTACCTGTTCAAGAGAAAGAGAAGAGTACAGAAATCAGAGTGTGGAAGGAGTTTGATAAGTAAGTGATACCCATGATTTTCAGATCAATGCTTGGCTATTAAAATTCGGTTGCAGATTTTTCTTGCCAAGGGAAGCTC
Organism: Psophia crepitans; assembly: GCA_013399095.1. Lineage (NCBI taxonomy): Eukaryota > Metazoa > Chordata > Aves > Gruiformes > Psophiidae > Psophia > Psophia crepitans. The sequence continues at coordinate 2,701,313 of VWZZ01004507.1, forward strand.
TGCTGTAATTAATTATTCAGTCCCAGTGCAGTTCAGAACTTTACTTCATTCCATCCCAGGTGATGCACCTTGAGTTGGATAGGGTGCTCACTACTGAATGGTCTGCATTCTTCTGCCTAGTAAAATTAAAAGCCTTCATGGTTAATACTAGAGAAATTATGGCATTGAAGCTGCAAGCAATGCTTTCCATTTTTCAGTACGCTCAGATAATACTCATTAATTAGTTCCATTCCAGCATCAAGTCTACAACTTCTTCACAAGTGTGAGCAGTGCTTCAGACAATTCAGAGGCGAAATTAAGGGCTGCAGTATCTGGGTTTTTAGCAGCAAGCATCTGCACTGTTATAGAAGGAATGTTTTTTTTCTCCAGAAGTATTGTTAAATACATAATTGATTTAAAAATACCAAGGACTTATCACCCATTACCTGAAGTATCCAGATCACCAATGTGGATTATTGGAAAATTTCAGGAAGTAACTTGTGTCCCTGAAAAAATAAATAGTAAAATAAGAAGCTATAACATTTCTGTAGAAAACGAGAATTCTTGGCGGTACAGTAGTGAAGCGGTGCCCACTAAAAAGTGCTTGTCAAATGCAAGTATAATAGAAAATACAAAAGTAACTGTAAAAGATGTTTATCATACAAAATCCGAGAAGGTTTATCTTCACCCTCTTTCCCTATTTGAGAGAAGGATGCAAAGGCTTTGCAGAGAGATAATCCCTCAGCATCTTTAGATGGAAAAGATGTAGGACTGAGTGCTTCATTTTGTACTTATTTTCCTTTCATGGACACTATTAGTGTCATCTTCTTTCAATGACTATTAGAAAATATTTTCCATGAAACATTCTGTTATCAAAACAACTTAGTTAAATTGAGCTGCTTTCCAGCAAGGCAAAATCTTGATGATATGAATCTCCAGTCCAAGTATCTTCTAAATAGAATTCTGTGGAAAGACCTCATGCATTCACATGGATGTCTCTTTATTTAAGAAACTTGAAACAGAATCTTGCTGGTTTTTAAAATTTAAGTGAGTATGTTATTAATTAAGGAGATAAATTCAGAGTAAGTCTGTAGTTTGAGTTGTTAGGAACGTAGATTGTTCTGTTTTTTAATGTGTTATTTCCTGCATGTTATTTAGGAGGTGGGGCCAGCCGGTTTTTTGAATGGTAGAGTTTTTAATTCTATTTCTTTCTAGAACTAATAATGCTGCTGAACTCTTACAAGAAATGTTAACTATTAACTATGTGAACATATGTTTGTTGGATTGCATTGCTTTGTATTATACTGTCTGAAGTTTGTACTCTGAAAGCACTGAAAGGGAGGTAGTTTGCATTTGTACTTTGTAAAGTGGGGTGGTTGTTGTTGCTACGAAGATACTTGGTTGCGAAAAGGAACTCTTAAAATCCTTTATTGATTTTTCCATGTTTTACTCGTACCTGTCATAAGGTACCTAATTCTATCTTAAGAGCTGGTGTGATTAAAATTGGCTGTTAAGCTGGTATGCAAAGAACCCGCAGTAAAGCTACTGTGTTTGGGTGAGGATTTCTAGATTCAGTCCTTTCCAACACTGACCTTTTTTCAGTCTTGTTTGCACTCCAGCTCTATGAGTAATCTACTTCTGTTCAGCAAAAGTGTCTCTTTTTTCATAGCATATAATTTTCCTATTTGTGGTCAGTCCTGAAGAGAAGCTATAATTTCTTTACACTAGCTATTTCCTTGCTGACAGTGTCAGGGTTATAATTTCATTACAAGGTAAAACTGGCTGGGAGGCAAAACGTTTACTCATATAAAAGAAATTCTTGTGTGTGGTTATGCTTCATTTGTCTAAACTGAACAAAATGACATAAAATTACTCTTTTTAAGAGAGTACAGTGAAACTCATTGAACTTGACATTCACCATACCCAGCACCTGAAGTAGCTGCTGCGTCTTCCCGTACTGGTGCAGGGTATATGCAATCACTGTGGAGTGGCAAATGTTGAGGTTTTAATGACACCTACTATATATCAATTTTACCTTCATGACTGGTGAGAAAATGAGCGAAAGAAACCTGCCACTTTATAACATTATATATGTGTGTTTCAGATCTAAGCTGTACATGGCTGACCTTGAATCGGGATTGCATTACCTGCTCAGAGTAGAGCTTGCTACGCACAGGACGCTGGAGGGAGCTGAGCTCAAGACCTTCAAGGATTTTGTTACCATCTCTGCCAAGGTATACGCTTCTAGTCTTTGATTATTTGTAAGAATGAAATGAGTCCAACCTAAAATTTATTATGTGACATAAGTCTCTCAAAATGTCTTTGAGAATGTTTAAATATATGTTTCCTCACTAGCTTAAAAATAGCTTTGTGGGTTTCTTTAAAGGTTATTTTTGAGTTATTGTATGCCATTCTGGCATACTTACAGGGTTGAAATGCATTTTAATTTAATCTTAGTGGGCTCGAAATTAAATAAAGCTTAAGTAGTCTGCAACATATTGAACAAACACTGTAAATATAGTCCATTTATCAGATTTTCAGGATAAGTAGCTATTGTAACTGAGTGGGATTAAAAAAACCTTTGTTTTTCATTCCAGACTTCTGGATTTCATTAGGGCATCCTTGACAAATGGTGTTCTATTTAGAGATATTAGTAACTTCTGTCTAAATTTTGTATATACTTGAAGTATTGAATTTGAGTATTTAAAAAAATACAGATGCTTATTTATTACGTTTGAATGAAGGGACGATACATGTAATATAACGTGGTATGACTTAAAAAGCAATTGAAATAATTTAACTTTATAGTGTCAGCCTAATGAAATGACCAATGTCACTCTATGTTTACTTACTGAGCAGCTAACACTTCGTTTGATTTTGAAGAAAGTGAGTCAATATCTGTTTAAGGGAATAATAAGGCCTATATGAACTATTTCCAAATATCTGGATTTATCTGAAAATCAGACAGACAGTTTCTGCCTCCCCCCCCCAGCGGCCATCAGAGGTCAGAAATCTCTAGCTGGCCTCATTTCTTTAAGAAAGTGTAGTGGTAATCTTTTCATCATATTATCCCTAAAACATCCTCTGTTCTTCCTGATGGCTCCTGGCCAGCTGATGTCATTTGCTTATTAGTGCATAAATGGGGAATGCGCTCCCTCGGTTGCCTGCTCATCTCCAGACTGCCATTGCACAAGTGGGGACCACTGTCCTTTATTTGCATCCTCTTGTTGTGGAGCACCTTCCTCGTAGTTCTTATTAATGATTCTCGGGTAGTTTTGTTAGGGAACTTTTTATACTGTCCTCCTGTGTAACAGCATTTATAGTGATGATAAATCGTAAGTCATCAGGTCTCTGGTTCCCTTTTCGTTGTTGTAGAATCAGAGTGATTTTGGCAATCAGTGCAGAAGTCCATTGATTTTTTGAATCCTTGATGGGCCTGATACCTACCTGAAATACTGTCATCTTTCAGATGGTAATGCATGATATTCTGGGGCTCCTACAGGAGTAAATCTAATTATAGTATATGGTCAGTAGTTCAGATGTGTGCTGTTTTTTTACAGACTATTTAAGAGTTGTCTTTGAACCCAAACAATGCACATGGCCTTGGTGTTAGATACAGTACAATTAACAAAAGAGAGTTCCTGCCCATTAGATTTGCATGATATCAAGTAAGAGGTCTGTGAATTAGAGATATCATCGATAGTGGGACAACAGCGGCAGAATGACTAGCATATGTATAGCATGTTCTGTCATAAATTGCTTTATGTATTTAATGTAGCAGACACAGGGACTTTATTTCCCCATCTGTTGAAATACTGCTCCCTCTGGAAGGTACTTAGATGATGGTATGCACATGCTACTTAATTCTATAGTAATTACAACCATCGCTAAAGCAAGATACCCTTTCTAGTGTAAAATAATGGCATTACCACTGATTTACAGTTCCTCACACTCATTTGTAAGACTCTGACTTCTTTTAAGTTGCAAGTTAAGGGAGTCACTATTTCCAAATCACTTTGGCAATCACTGTATGAAAAGGAAAATGCTCTTCTAGATTACCAACATCACCTATGTTTACTGAAATCTGAACAAATACTTTATAAGAACTAATTTTTGTGATTGATCTTCTAAGAGCGAGAAGGTTTTCATCCTCTTTGATTCACTTAGGTCTTATGTTCCTTTCTGAGCTATGCACTGAGCTGAATCACCTTACTACAAAATTCTACATGATCTTTCAGAAGTTATTCTGTAGCAGTTCTGCCTGCTGTTGAGTAGCTTCATTTTACTGGTTAACATTTTGTGCATGCAACTTGTTAAATTTTGTAAGCAAAAGTTAGTGTGAAATGGCTTTTTCACTGCAAGCAGAACAAGTAATTAATTTGCTCATAACAAAAGAAAATCTGAAGCAGTTTAAAGACAGGAAAAACACATTTAGATAAAGATGGAAGTGTCTTGCTGCTAATGAGATTTGTGCTTTAAAATATGGGCTTGTGGTTGTTTTTTTTCCTCAGCTTTTTCCTGGCCGTCAGCCTGTGGTAAAGTTGTTAGAGACCTTGCAAGAGTGGCTGGTGAGCCTTCCATTAGACAAAATCCCTTATGATGCTATCCTAGATCTGGTCAACAACAAAATGCGGGTAAGCTGTTACTAGTTTCCAGCATAAAATACAGCATTAGTAAAGGATAAGATTCTATATAAATCGTAAGACATCACTTACTGATGGTCCGTCCGTCATAATGGAGTTATAAGAAGGTTAAAATGAAAACAAAGTGAAATCATTACCAGAAAAAAAATCCGCATGAAGGCATTGAAATGAGAGAATTGAAATACACAGTCCTGTCTCAGTTTTATGAGCAAGCGGTCCCTAACACGTGCACGTTCCCTAACGTTAGCTTCAAATGACGCAAGATTCCCAGCAGAAATTCTTGAGCTGCCTTTGCTTGCCATGCCTGCTATCAGCAGGATTCTTTTGAAGGTCAGAGTTTAAGCAATGGGAAGTTTACCCAGTGAAATGGACATTGTTCTTGAAGAGTTTCCCAAAATAGTCTTTAATTTCCTGGCACAGTAAAAGCTTTGCTAGGGATCCCATCTTTCGTTAGTAACGCAAAGCCCTCTGATAGGACCATCTTTATTTGGAAGTTACAATAAGTCTTGTCTTCCTGTGAAATGGGATTGCTATCTGGAATTTGGAAACTTCCTGTGTATTTTAGGAAGCAGAGAGTTAGGTCTCAAAAACTAAAATCTTGCACTGGATTTTAGGTATAATGAGTAAGTAGTGGTTTCGTTTTAAGAAGAAATAATAATGAATTCTACATCTTAGCGTGTTAAGAATTTACCACTGTAATTCATGTAGGCCTTGTGTAATATGGAATTTTTAATGTGCTCAGGGAAATTGTGGCTCAGTCAGTGTTTACAGTAGTATTTGTGTGTTGTGTTCATACTATGCTTAAAAAAAAAAGTTAAGCTACTTAGTGTATTCTGTCAGACCAACTGGACATTTGTAGTGTGCATTTTAGTAGGTTTAACATCAGTGACTGTACATTGTATATCATGTAATACGTTTGCAAGAGGCATGAGTTTTATAATGGTGCATCAGAGGATCTCAGATTTAAAGGTTGTCATAAGTTTAAAATTTGTTTGCCTTAAGCATGAATCTGTTAGCAACAAGTGCAGAGCTCTTTGCTGTTCTTTATCCTTGGATCACCTCAACTTCAAGGTAGGATCAGCTGTGGCTGCTGTTATGTTCAGTAGCAAGTTTAGGTCCCAGAGCTGTTAATATCTTAATTTGGGGTTTTTTTTTTCCAGATTTCTGGGATATTTCTCACTAAGAAAATTCAGTGGGTTGGATGTCAGGGCAGCAGACCAGAGCTGAGAGGTTATACCTGTTCCCTTTGGAAGCTGTTCCATACCCTAACTGTTCAAGCTGCGCTGCGACCAAAAGCTTTGCTAAATACAGGTAAGCAACAGTTATGCGAGGCGGTTGAAGGACGAGTCAAATATGTGCAGCAGTTCTGCTATGCAATAGAAAGTGATTAGAGCAATTTTTTTTGTCTGTAAATACTCAACTGATTGGTGGAGGACAGTGGCTTTTGAGGCTTAGCTTTCAGGTTTGTACCAGCAGAGGTCAGAGCATAGCTTTGCTGCAGCGGGAAGGCCTTGAAGGAAAGCGGGTCAGTTTGTCCGTGCTTAGAAATGTGGTAAATAAAGTGTGTGGCATTAAAGATGTGAGCAATGAAGCAGAAAAAGGAGAGAATTTCAAACAAAGACATTCTGAATTACCTGAAAAAGAATGAAGATTGTTCAGGTTACCTGAGGTTGAACTGTTAATTTGAGAAGAATGAGATTTAACCGTACAGTTCAGTAGCTATAAAAGATGTACAACCATTAGCCAATCCTTCTGTAATGTTACTTCTTAAATACTGGATGTCGTGACTGTGTGCTTTTTTTTCCAGCTGAATGTCCATTAATCTGTGCAGTGATACACTACTTTGCAAGCACGCTGATAAAATTGCTTATTTTTAGACTTGCAGCATCTTGATTGCTATTTAAGAAACATGCTGGATATATAATCTATTTTTCTCCTAAAATGGAAATAGAATTACTAGTGCTAAAATACTGGCCTTCATACGTTTTTATTCTTGCCAAGACAGTGCTTTGGTTATAGTTAGATTTAGCTTTCATTTAAAGCCTTTTTAATGTCTTTTCCAAGGAATATAAGGATACTAGGTGGACTGTTACTAGATCATAAAGCTCAGAAATTTGCAATTTGTCAGTTGCTGATTGTATGTTAGAAAGAAATTAATTTGATTATTTCCAATTATGGACACATGTGTTTGTCCAGCATTACTTGCAATCACAAGGAAAATCTGTCTTCAGTGTTGAATCTCTGGCAGAACAGGGATTTTTTCTTTAATTTTTTTTTCATAGCTAATCATCCTACTGTTGATTTTTGTTTCTCTCTTTGTTTTGTCTTGTTTTCTTATTCATGAGGCAGTTTAATTTAGTACTGTGCTCTGCCTGCTGAGTTTGGGGTTTTATTTGCTGTTCAACAGGATCGTGCAAAAGTTAAATTTCCCAGTTTGTCCCAATTGCCAAAAGCATTCTAATTAAATGTAAAAATGTTCTTAACTACAGAATTGCATCTTAAATCGCTCCCGTGTTTCAAGCGTGAGCTCGAGTCATTCTGAAGTTAAAAATACATTGTAGAACCTCAGAACTCTTTGGCACACTTAACCATCGATTTAAATCGGGCCAGATATGTGATGATCACTTCTTATGGAGAAAGAATTGGGTCAGTCTGAGACTGTCGGATTATGTCTTGGGAGGTTTTCCTCTCCTTATTGCTTGTTTAAATCCCATCTACTAAAAAGCATGATGTACTCCCTAATCCTTCCCACCACAGGTAGGGGTTTATGGTTCTTGTCCACTTTAAAGATTAGGGTTACCCTGAATTGCAGTAGTTTGGGAGGAAAGAGAAAAGGAGGATTACACGATGATACATGGCAGATGTTAATAGAAGATTCATCTCTGGGCTGATAAAAGAAAAACAAACAAAATGAGCCATTTTGCAATTGTTTGTTTTCTTTTTAAAGCATCTGTTTTTCTTGATAGTTTCCTCTACTTGCAGAGCCTGGCAGGCAGTCTGAGCTTGCTATAGCTTTCTTGGTATAATGTGTTTATTGGTTTATATTTGACGTGTTCTGCTGTTGAATGGTGTAATTTGAACCTGCAGTGGGATCGGCATAAGGGAATCCAAAGGAACTCTGAACAGAGCTGCTCACATCAGAGGGCGTATAAAATCATTGTAGAAGCCTAGTCCTGAGCATGCTTAATTCTATGAAATGTAGGTTTAGGTAATAGGATCTATTGGTGTGAATAAGACAGGCTTGTGGATTTTTTTAAAAAAAATATTAATTTTTAATCTGTGGCTGAATTTGAAAGACCAAAATGAATTTTCAAGAGCATAGCATTGCACAGGAGAACAGATATAATTGAATTTCTGTATGAATCTCTCTTCTTCCATAAAGAAGAGGTTTTGTGCTAGTAGTTACTTTGTTGTGTTTATTGTGTTTTTTTCTAAATACATATTTTAGTATACATAGTAAAACCATTTTGCCTGACATTTGTTTCAACTTCCCAAAATTATTTTTCAGCCTTTCTTTTAATACTGTAATTTAATCTGCTTTAATCTCATAGCTTTTATTTATACATGCCTAGTCAATCACAGATATTGAATGTCTGAGTAGTGATTGTTTGCTTTTTATGATTTCTTTTTGGTTTTAAAGACTTTTTTTTTTTTGCTGCTAGATTTAAGAATATAATGTTGTTCTAGATAAAGGTGTTTAAGAACTGCATGGAGATTGCCATGTGTACACAACAGATAAGTACTCTCATAGCTTTGAATAGGTTTTGTTGAGGATTTTTTGCCCCCCCAGGAAACAATGCATGTACAGAGGGCATATGTGCTACCAAACTGTTTGTTATTCAGTACCAGAATAGGACAGTGAGCAAAGCACTATAACCCTTTACTACAGGACCAACAAAACCTGCGTTGTAAATTACTCGTGGTAGAGGTGTTCGACTGCAGGAGTCGGTAATTTGATCAATCTGCATCGTAAAATGTCTTTCGTTTGACAAGTGCGTGTTCGTGATAATGTAGAGTACATTTGGAAATACATTTTGGCATAATTTACAAGGTCAATTAAGCATGAATCAGGAACTCTGTGAGATGGAGATGAAACCGTTAGGATTTCAATGAATTGTATCAGGTTTTCAAGCCACTTACAGATATAGGGACTACGTGCTATCACAATAAAAGCCCAGGACAAAGTTCTCGAACTATAAAGGCCTTGTCTTACTTCTGAATAAAATAATTATTCTTTTGCGTTATCTTTAGTGTAAAAAATGTGAATATTATGGAAGGATTGTGTTTGTATTTATTTTAGGAGGAATTCCTGAGTTATTCTTGAAAGTTCAAGTGTTGCTAAGTAGCTGTTACGTGTATGCATTCAGTGCCTGCCAAAAAAGCCATGGAATTAATAACTGTAATGAGAGTCTGGTATTCTGTAATACCTCAGAGTTATGGAGTAGCAAACAGGTATCACAGGCACCTTGTGACATACTTATCAGAGGGGTTTTGACTCTCGGTTTTTCAGTGGCAAGGTCACCATAACTTTAGCGCCTGAGCACAAATGTAAGGGTGAATGCATAATGTAAATATTAATTTAGTTATTGAACAAGATGTTGGAGAAAGTATCTACTTCCAGAAGAATTGTGTGAAGTGTGGACAGCGTGGACTTTGCATGTTTTAACAGTTTCAGAATGTACTCTAATAAGGGGCCTCTGAAGAAAAAAAAAATTACTGTCTGATTCTGAGTTAGCTAAGTTTTTTCCTCCCTCAAATTGTAAGATATGCTTTGAAAGGAGATATTTCCCTGTAAAGAACACTTGAATTTAAAATCTTATTTTAATGTGGTCTTCAGGGTAACTTTGAACACAATTGTACAGACTAAATGTGTTAGTACTTATTGGCCTAACTAGCGACTTTGCATTTTTAATAACACTATTGCACTTTTTGAACCTGAATGTGTTTGAAATAATTCCCTGGTAGTTGTGTATGATACCCCAGACAAAACATACTGGTTTGAAACATAGTGTTTGAGATCACTTTAAACTCTCTTTATTGCCAAATAATTTGGTTTCTAAATGTCTCACCTCAACTACTCAGTGACAATATTCATGTGTATTTTGTTGGGGAGGGATATTTCTTCTCAGAACAGTGTGAAGCTTTTAATCCCTCTAATATCTCTGTGACTCACTGATGTATAGGTTCTGTACAATGGCACGTGTGCTTTGGGTATCTTTAGATCATGAAAGTGCTTAGTTTCTTATCTCTGAAGTGGAGCAAGAAGGTGGCAAGGGTTCCTTTCATGTTCCCACAGTTCACCTTTATGTACGTTAAAGTGCCTGTGTTGAAGCTGTGCTTGTCCAGATGGTGTTAAATGCATCTGTCATCTGTCTTCCTAGGTCTTGAAGACAATCCCCAAGTAGTACTTCAGATCATGCGGAGATACATTCACCACTTTTTTGGATGCAAGGCTTGTGCTCAGCATTTTGAAGAAATGGCTAAAGAGTCCATGGATTCCGTTAAAACCTTAGACAAAGCTGTTCTCTGGCTCTGGGAGAAACACAACGTGGTGAATAACAGGCTGGCAGGTATGGAAGACCTTGCTTCAGAAAACCCACTGGAGGTAGCTATGTCTGAAAGACAGGGCTCTGGTGTTCTGTACAGCAGGGTTTGTATTTGAACAGAGGGATTTGCAAATTAGGCTGTGTAACATGAGTTTAGAAACAACAGAAACAGTCGTTCCAGCTTGACATTCCTTTATTAACTACTGACTTCAGGAGACTAACTCTGCACTTACATTGGTCCGCAGGAAAGGGTACTTGTGTGTAGAGCAAAACCTAGAGCATCCCAATCAACTGTCAAGACCGGCAGGCTAACTTTTGCATGAGTGAGAAATGCACACTTGAGCTACGCTGTCCTCCAGTCACGTAGTTCTCTCTTACGATATATAATGAAAAAACATCATCAGTCTCAAAGATACCGTTTCTTCTGAGATTTCACCTGTTGCTTGATGAGAGGGTCTCTCCGGAGTACAAATTGAAGTCTTTTCAAAAAGGAGCAGTGCAGTTCAGCTACATACCAGTGGATAAAAAATAATTACATTTCTTTCTGTAACAGTTTAAATAGATGTTAAAACCTGTCTTCGTTGTGTTCTGGAGAGATGCTGTATAGAAGATGATGATAATTGAACAGGAGACTTTCTGCTGAACTATTAGCAGATCAGCAACTGAATAAAATAAAACTACTGTATGAAGAAAATCTGTTCCCCTGCTAAATTGCTGTGTTTTCAGTTAGACTAAAAGGACCATTAAAATACTGGTTGTATTTAATCCATTCTGTTATGAGGATATCAAGTATCTAAAGCACTAAAGAAAATTGGTTTCTCTTTGCACTTAATCCCGATCTGCTGTTATGGATCTGTGTAATGTAGCATTAGTTACAATTTAAATGTGCTGTATTGTGTTTATATTATGGTTATGCTGAATTCCCAAGATTTATGAAGTATTAAGTACTGTTGTGAGCATAAACAGTTTTGTCTCCTTTCTCCAAGGAGGAAAAAAAGTAAATGGTGAAGTATTAAATAAAAACATCCCCTGATGTTTGTTACTATTGCCAGGTTGAACACAGGAAAAAAGTCATCTTGTTAACTTGAGGTTGCTAAGTAGTGGAGCAATATACTTACTTAGAACATTCTGTTATTGGAAAACTCGAAAGGGTATTGATTGAGGTGATGCAACAGCCAGCTAAAATACCCTTTTAGTAAGAAGTATAAACATACTGGAATAAATAATAATGTTAAATTATGCTTTTTAAGTTTACTGAAATGTCTCTTTGAGACAGTGACTTATTTTAATTCCTAAAAGCTGCATCAGTATTTCTGGTAATGTGTAGGGCTTTCAATGAGAGAGGGTGTTTGAGTGGTCAATGGAAACGCAGCCTTCAGGTGTGGGTCCTGAGATTGCTGTGGCAATACTCTGAGCCATACTCTGCCCTATTTAATTCTTTCCTGTGGCTTTGGAACGTACAGAATTTATAGCATTCTTCTTTTGGGCAGGAAAACACGAAGTACAGCAAGTTTTCTGTTTGTAATCTTAGTGTAAGATGTTTTGTTTCTACTTTCTTTACTGAAACCAATTGATTAGTGGGTGATCTTTACTTAAGAGATCTGAAATGCACACTTACTCTCTTGTAAATATCAAGGAGACAAATATTTTTAAGCATCCTTTGAATCCCTAAACAATATTTTGCTCAAAATCATGAGTAAGTTTCCTGCCTTTAAAAAGGAAAAAAAAACAATAATAAAATAAGAATCTGTATTTCTGATACATTCTGCACTAATAACAATCAGCTAAATAAATCAGCTTTTTTACCAGGTAGAGATTTTTGTTCTAAAAATAAATCTCCATCCACATTTTAAAATGTTATTTTTTTTAAAGCAGAGTGCAACACTAGCTCCAGTGTTCAGGTCTTTGCCATCCAGACAGAAAGGTGACCAGAGCTATGAGCAACTGAAATGTTAAAATTGGATCTAGTTCAAAACAGCGTTATATGTTTAAATGTTGAAAAGGAAGCTGAAAAATACATCTTAAATATGATCATGCTTTTTGAAGTACTGAAAATAGCTTGCTGTAGTAATAATGCAAGCTATGAAGAAGCAAGCTTAGGATGGAACGGTTCACAATATAGCAACAAGAAAACATCTGCAAGTCTTTGGCCTTGAAACAGCTTGCTGCAAACCGAGCTTCAGGATTAAAGAGCATTGAGTGCCCGAGAGCAGTGTTTGAGCCATCATTCAGGTTAACCCCCGAAAGGCCCAGGTGTGGAGTTTCCCTGCCTTCTACCAGCATAGTCGCTGTAGCATCTTCTTGTGTTAGAATTTGAATGCTACGGCTTTTACTGAGAGAAGAGGAACATAATTATGATTTAGTGTTTGTGTGCTGACAGAGGAAGCAATACTTCGGAACGTAATTGATGCATCCTTAAGGAAACTTAGGAATTATCCAAATTTGTTGGTGACTGTAAGTGGAAAATGCTCTCTGCGGTTTCCAGTGAAGTGTCTGATGGTTCAGCTTTTTAGTTCGTTCACTTCTGATATTCTTCTTTCTCCTCCCCATTAGGTGATTTGACTGAAGATCCAAAATTTCCCAAAGTTCAGTGGCCAACTCCAGATGTTTGTCCTGCGTGTCATGAAGAAATTAAAGGATTGCACAGCTGGAATGAAGCCCAAGTTCTACAGTTCATGAAGTATCACTATAACAGTGAAAATATTCTGTATAAATATACTGAAAGCCAGACTGACTCCAGTGAAGCTGGAGAACAGGGAGATACCAGGGAGGTGAAAGACAAAAGCCTACTGAAGAAACCAAATGAAAACAGAGAAAATAAGATCCAGGATAAAGAAAACATACTAGATTCGGAATCCAAGGTGTTAGAGAAGCTACTAGCAGATCACGGACCTGTTAAAGAGAGCGGTAAAACCGCAGCGGACTCGGCTAACCTTAAAGAGACGAAGCAGGCCGTGTCTTTCTTAGGGATTGGATTTTCAAACTTAGACATGAGTCTGTGTGTCATACTGTATGTAGCATCATCCTTATTTTTGATGATAATGTACTTTTTTTTCCGAATGAGATCTAAACGGTGGAAGGTGAAGTATTATCGTTCATCTGTATAGAGGTTTAAATCGGAAACAAAGTTTTCATTGTATGTGGCTGTTGAGGACCAGATACAGCTTTAATATTTATGATCAGGGATTTTATATACAGTATTCCTTGTTTAAAACCCTTTCTTCCCAAGTCATTTCACAAGTGTTCTAGCTTAATACACAGAGTTCGCCCTAAGAACCCTAACCCTTAGCTGAGGCACACAGTGCTATCAAAATGTCCACTGAAGTAAGCATTGAGGTTTTCAGTTAAGATTTTTTGGGGTGACTTGCCACCTACGTCCTTTATTCATTTTCAGAGTAAATATTGCATTATCCAATCAGCTGTGCCTGGTTTTGGGAGGAAATCGGATATTGGTTTGTATACTTCGAGTCAGTTGCTGGTTTTTTTTTAATTTATCCAGAGCTGATTTTACCTGCCAGAGTACTGAACAGTTCTGCTGTTACCTTGGATGCTTCATTTGAAGGAGCAAGAATTCTGATTTTTTAAATTTTTTTTTCAGGAAACAAGAGTTCTATTCTGATTACATCAATTCTAAACATATGAGACTTTTTAAATATTATTTCCCCTGCATATTTAAAGTAGAAAGCATTATGTATTCAAATAAATCTTCCGTGTGTTCTAGGCAAGGATGTGTATGTCTCTGCTAGGATGAGAGTTTTGGGGCAGTTTGTATCTCAATAAGCAGCCTAATTCTGATTGCTAATGCTGTCATCCGTTTTAATGGAGTTTAGAGGTAAGCGAGGACAGACTCGGACCCTGTGCTTTATTTGCTCCTCTGTTGGATGTGTCGATGGAGCATTAGATAACTCGCCTCACTCATTTATGAACCAGAAAAGTAGCTGAGTAATTACTGTGTTACCCAGACAGAAGCCAGTTCACTGAACTCCAGTAAAGGGAAACGCTGGTTTGAGTGGAGGACGGTGAGGTTTGCACGCCAGAACAAATTTACAGATCTCTGTTTACAATATAGTAATTTTTCTTCCTGTGAGGTGGCGCAGACACTTCACTCGGTACTTCCAGTTCTGAGCTCGCAGTGTACTGCCTGCTAGCTGTAAGGCTGTCTGCACAGTCCTTAGAAGAACAGCCCATCTCTCGCCCTTCTGTTTGGGTCAGGGAGGGTTTCGCTAACGGCCGAGTCCAAGAGCTGCTCCGATCTGGGATGGGGCAGCAGTTGGGAACGTGGCAGTTGCCTTTACGGATCTGCCTGGGGTCCTGGCCGGCAGCAGTTAGAAGGAACCGTGAAAAAGTTATAAAATTACCATTCAGAATAGGAGTTCCTTTCTGATCCTGGCTGTGGGGGATAATTCACGTCCTGGATAGTGAAGTTTATAATCCTATCCAATGTAATTGAGCATGTTCTAGTTATCCATTACCTAATCTTTAGTTAATCCTAATAGGTTTTGGTCTCAATGTTTTCTTGTGGCAGTGAGTTCTACAGATTAATTATGTTATATAAAAAGGCTTTTCCTTTCAATTCTACATTTGCAAGTTTTAATTTAATTGAATGTTCGCTAGCTCTTCTGTTACGCGAGAAGGAATAAATAGTCCCTGGCCAGTTTTAGTGTTAGTGTCTCCTCCTCTTATTTCCATCATAAGCCCTAGAACAGAAAGTTTAAAGCCTAGCAATGAGAATGGGCTAAAAGCACAAAAACTCAAGAGGGATTTTTTTTTTTCATAATCGAATCTTGTTTGTTCACAAAACTGACCATTTCTGACACAAGTTTCGGCAGCTTCCAACCAGAATAAGAAAATCGAGCTTCAAACATTTACTGTCCCTTGTTCCTGAAGTTTATCAGAACAGCATACACGAAGTAAAAACCTTCTGTGGTTACTGTAAACGTGTGTCAGAGGAGAAAGTCTCCATTGACGTGGTACTGTGAGTCCGATGTACATAAAGCGGCGCATTATCTGCTTTCCTGAGCCATCCTTGCTGGTCGTTGTACGCACCCGATGGCTCCTGCTCCCACGGGAGAAACTTGACTCCGTGCTCCCCATGAAGCTGGAGGCCAGATCCTGCCGTCTGCCAGGCACGGCCTCCGCGGGGCCGAGAGCCGCTGCCGTGCTCTAACGCGAAATCTCTCCTTAATTCTGCGACGTGGCGGCAGTCTGTGCTTTTTAAGGAGCCTCGCTGGTCAGGAGCTCCGGCACAAGGAGCCAGCACGGGTCTCCTCTTTAGGAATTTGGGAGTCCCTGTATTTATAGTGCCTGCGCTTGAATGTTAAAACAGCTTGTAAGTACCACGAGAGATGGTGACCCAGCGGTGAAAGGGGTCCAGGCTGGCTCCTCGGCGCCACTTGCTTCGTGCTGGAATCCAGCGAGGGGTCCCAGGAGGAGGTTCGTTAAGAGGAAAAGTCAGAGTTTTCATATCTAGTTTTGAAAACCAGACAGCTTCTAAGGGACCTCATCTGGGGAGGTGCTGATGTCAGCCAAGAAGCAGGGACATTTAGCTTCTCCAAGAAATCCACCAAAAAGCCAAAACTGCAGGATAGCCAGTATTGGATCTGAAAAATTTGGCCAGTTTCTGTGGGACTATTGAATTACCCTCTGCCAGGATTGTCCCATGTTTTGAAGTTGAGAATGAGTTCCTCCTGCTGTTGTTTCAACCTTTACCAGATGTATAGACCTGAGTTCGTTACCTTCGACTCGTTCTGCTTATTTTCATCTGCTCGTGAAAAGGCTTTGCAGATTTGCAGGGATGATTTTGCCACCAAAACAGCAGCAAATGTGGTTTTGGAAAGGAGTTTTTTCATAACTTTGATGTTACTGTGGCCATGCTGGCAACATGACAAAATGAACCGATACTCAAACTTGGAGTGGGGTGGGTTGGTTTGTTTTTGAGTGTAAAAGCACGGGATTGGGATGCTGGTGACCCGTGTCGGTGCCCTAACGCTGCTGCCAGCGAACTGGCAAAGGCTTTCGCTTTAATTACTAGTAGTGACCTCATCTGGAAGTCATCGGTTACATCAGGTGTGTAAATCTTGGTTTATTTGGTCTTATTTTCTATCTTTACAACGACAAATTATATCCTCTTACGTGCTCTGGCTGTAAAGATACATTACATCTGTTGGGACACGCGTGACGGTGCTTTGCCGTGGTGCGTTAGCGGTGGGTGAGTTACACGGAAGTGTTCCCTTTTTAAAAATTGCCTCGAACCACCGTCTGCTCAGTGCTGGAGGGTTGGTGGGTGTGTTGTGTGGGACCACAGGAGTTCCTGCAGTGCCGCGGTCACTCGCGGATCGTACCGTCGTGGCGGCGGCCACCTCCGAGAAGGATTTCTTGGCCCTTTGTAATTCATGGAGCCGCTGTTGCTCTTCAGATATTTTTAAAGAGGAAGTATTAAACCTGGAGAGAAAATAAAAGGACCACTGTGGAATGTGCCAGGAGAGAAAGAAAAGCTGCAAGTGCTAAAAAAACCTAATGAAGTTATTCCTGAGAACACTTAATTTTACATTTCCCGCAGCGTGTCCATCCTGCTGCTCCGGCTCAGAACCGGGTGGGAGCTGTCACCGTAACAAGCGGCCGAGGCGTGTTGTGCAGGTCTGTGCGTTGTGTGCGAGGTGTTGAAAATAGTGAATGTAACAGTTCGGTAATTTAAATGTTTTATTTATTTTGATTCAGTAACTTGACATTTTCAAGCCTGTTCTGGTTTGGTTGTTTGGTTTTTTACACAGTCTTGTACCTCTCTAGGAAGGAAAAGTGACTGTTTTGTACTAAGCTGTAAACTGATGTGCTTGTTTAAAATAAATTGCAAACATTTGGGCAAAGTGGTGCCTTCTGACTTTTTTTTACCTGTATTTTCAAGTTCTTTTCAGCTAGACTGTATCACAAGGATAGCTTGTATACATGTCCGTTGCCAACCATATTGGTTGTTTCAGGTAGGTGCTTTGAAAAGTACCGGGAACGGGTGAACTTTTACTCCATTTCTTTCACTGTTAGCCCATAACTTCACAAATGTCAGTGAATGTTTGCAGGAGCGATGGAAAACTGTTTGCCTACCAAATATACACACACACACACGGATCTTCCTTTCCCTGAAACCTGAACGTCTCCCCTCTGGCTGGGATGGTGCTGACCTCCACGGGGTGCTTCTGAATCTTTCTGCAGCTCCCACCGGTGTCCGCAGTGCCGCTGGGGAGGTGGGATGGGTGACTCGGGGGGAATATTGAGCATCTACCTGCAGAAGTACTTCAAGATGTTTCTGGAAACCAGTAAGATTTCTAAACCTGTAGATAAGGTTCTCTGAAGTTTGGCGCTGCGACCCGCTTCTCTGGGGAAACGTGTTTCCTGTG
Organism: Psophia crepitans; assembly: GCA_013399095.1. Lineage (NCBI taxonomy): Eukaryota > Metazoa > Chordata > Aves > Gruiformes > Psophiidae > Psophia > Psophia crepitans. Next base: position 2,718,869 of record VWZZ01004507.1, read on the forward strand.
GCCTTGCCCAGAAACGGTGAGTTTGGGGGGCTGGAGGGCCAACGCAGGCATTGTCCCTCCTGGGGCAGGGTTAGGGGTGCCCTGTCCTTACCACCCGAAGTTAATGCGTCTGCTGCTGCCTTTTAAAGAGGGTTGTCCTAGGAACTTGCCGATAAACTGTTCGGTGAGGTGGTGGGGACAAGGGCTGTCCTACAGAACCTGGCACAGGTTCCTCTGAAGTTGCAGCTGCTGGGTCTGTCCACAGAAGAGCTGACGGAAGGGGACGGGCAGGGGAATATGTTTAAGCCCAGACTTCTCAGGGGCTGCTATGCAATCTTCTGAACCAGGGAAGGGAGAGAAAAACAGCAACAAAAATCTGTTTGGGGCTTTTTTTAAGGGTGGTAGAACCACAGTGAAGAAGCCCAAGGATGGGGTCTGACACCTGCTACAACCTGAGCGGGGGGACACAAGAGCACGTGTCATGCAGACATCATCCAAAGGGGCTGTTGTGGAACCTGCTGGAACGGTGCCACAGCACAAGTGACCCGTGGGGCTGTGCAGGGCTGGCACGTGCCACTGATGGTCCTGAGCGGGACATCAGCCACTGCCCCCCTGCACAGCCACAACTGCCACAACCCCGACCCGTGCCACGTGCGCTGGGGAGCGGCCACCACCACACACGCTTTCTTAAACTGCTTCCTTAGAGGATCAGACTAAAAATCTACTTATAAAACTGATCTCAAAAGAGACCAGATGGGTCATCACCTGCACACACACACACACACACCCCCCACCCCCCCCAAAGCTGTTCATGGCCCTGAGGGGGGTCGAGGTGCCCCAGCACAGCCAGTACTGGTGGTACCCAGCAGGACTCGCCGTGGTACCTGGTGTTACGGTACTGGTCATGCTCTGCCTGTATCCTAGCTGTACTCCAACCTGACATTTCCAGGTACTTTATTTGGGGAATCCCAGATCATGGTCCCCAAAATCTCTCCCTGCGTTATTTACCAACCGTATGGGTCTGAGCTGCCCCCCAGGCTGGGACCTGTTCCCGTCCAGATGAACCACCTGAGGGCGGAGTCCCACCCCAGCAGTCAGTCCCCATGCCATGCAGGATCCAGAGCAGGTAGGAAGGCAGCCTGGCACCCAAGGGTGCTCACTAGTAGTGCAGGGTCAATGTGGGTGCCACCAGGTCGGGGCTGTCCGGAGCTCAGTGCTGGGCCCGCTCCCCAGCTGCCCCCACGGGCGGGCGAAAGTCCCTGTGCTGCTGTCCGGCAGGAACATATGTGTGTTTGGAGGCTCCCGCCCCTAAGCTGCTTTTATTAATTTGTAATCCCCTGCGAGCAGGAGGTAAAGGGATTCAGGGGATTAACGGGCTCACAGTAACAACCACAATTATCAGCTCCGGCTGCCTGGGGCAGGCGGTGCACACGGGGCTGTCCGCCCCGGCACAGACACACAAGCACACAGACAGGTGCCCACGCGCCCCTGCGCACGCACACCAACGCCTCTGCACACGCAGACACACAAGCGCACAGGTACAGGCTCACACACCTGCTTGCACACACACACAGAAACACGCACACCCCTATGCGCACACCCGCGTGATTACACAGGCTGGCACACAGACCCCTTGCACACGCAAACATGCACACACAAACCGCCTACAAACAAGCGCACACCCATGCGCACACGCACAACTACACATGCAGCCCCACATGTGCCTGCCCCTGCACCCCTGTGTGCACACGTCTGCTCCTGCGCATACACCCGCACACACACCCATGCACGTGCAAATACACGCACACACACGCGTCCACGTCCGTTCAGTCCTCAATTAGTACAATTAACCTCCCCCAGCTGCAGGGCACTGATTGCCACGGGTC
>VWZZ01004508.1:126-16916 GCA_013399095.1 Psophia crepitans
CAATGTATCTGTAGAAGCCCTTCTTGCTATCCTTGACCTCATTGGCAAGGTTTAGTTCCAAGGAAGCCTTAACTTTCCTAGTTGCCTCCCTACATTCTCTGGCAACAGACTTATATTGCTCCCAAGTGGCCAGCCCCTCCTTCCATGATCTATAGACTCTATTCTTCCACTTGAGTCTGCCCAGCAGTTCCTTGTTCAGCCATGCAGGTCTTCTGGCTCCCTTTCTAGATTTCCTGGCCATTGGGATGCTCAGATCCTGAGCTTGGAAGAAGTGGTCCTTGAAGGACAACCAACTATCTTGGGCCTCTTTACCCTCCAGGACCCTGTCCCACAGGATTTCCCCTAGTAATTGCCTGAAAAGGCCGAAGTTGGCCCTGCTGAAACCCAGGGTTGCGATCCTGCTAGGTCTTCTATCGCACGAGATCCTGAACTCCACTATCTCATGGTCACTGCAGCCAAGGCTGCCCTCAACCACCACCGCTTCGACCAGACCCTCCTTCTTGGTGAGGATAAGGTCCAGCAATGCTCCTCTCCTAGCTGGTTTCTCCACCATTTGCATCAAGAAGTTATCATTGAGGCACTGGAAGAATCTCCTAGGCTGCGAGTGGCTGGCTGAGTAGGCCTTCCAGCAAACATCTGGGTAGTTAAAATCCCCCATGAGGACCAGGGCCTGTAATTGTGAGGCTGCCTCAGGCCAGCTGCCTGTAGAAGGCCTCATCAACTCTCAGGTAAACTTATGTTTACCTGAGATCCAGGTGACACCTCCTTCCCAGGTAATCTGCGTTTGGGAGCCAAAGGATGCTCGGGCATTATCTTATAGAATCATAAGATCATAGAATGGTTTGGGTTGGGAGGGACCTTAAAGACTATTTAGTTCCAACCTCCCTATCATGGGCAGGGACACCCCCAACCAGCCCAGGATGCCCAAAGCCCCATCCAACCTGGCCTTGGGCACTGCCAGGGAGCCAGAGGCAGCCACAGCTTCTCAGGGCATCCTGTGCCAGGGCCTCAGCACCCTCACAGGGAAGGATTCTTCCTAATATCTAGATTATATATACCTACCATGGCTTGGAAGTTTGGGATGAAGCTGAAGGGAAGTGGTTTTTTTTTGTGACTGAATGAATCCATAAACCCAATTTTACCGAGCATATGGGTCAACCTTGAAGATGTCATGTTGAAAATTTTGTCATGTTCTAAAGCGTTTCCCTGTACACTGCTGAGCCTCTGAATCTCAGCAGTTTTAGAGAAAATTAAAACTGTTTTCCTTCAAAGTCTGTTCAGTAATCTGTGATGAAATGGGGGCAGCACTTTACATCCAGTTTTGGTGAACAAGAACAAATGGAAGGAATTGATTTACAGTGCACCTTGGGGCAAAAATTGAAATATTTTCAAAATTAGTCATTTGTGGGGAAAAGGCTTGGTAAAACCTGACAGTTGAAAATATGTTAGCTTGTGGGTACGTGGATTGAGATCTTTATAGCTGATGAATTTAACTACATCCAGGATCCAGTAACATGATTCTACAGTCACTACATGAAGCTGCATAAAGACTGTTTGTCCTTTCTTCACACAGCAACAGAAGCATTTAGTAAGTTCTGTTCAACAGTCATCACCATGGATACATTTACTGTTTGTGTTGTGGCATGTGGAATTTTACCTAAACCCTCTGTTCACTTGCAATTACACAAGATTATTCATCTTCATTAAGATTATTTATCTTCATTATGTATAAAGTACTTTTGATCAGGAACACCTGAAAATGTGACCCAAAAAACTTTCAATGTTTAAAGAAAAGAGGTTTAACTTGCCCTGAAATGGCTTTATTATTTCACCTAAAGAAATTAACTTAAAATTTAGGTGTCCAGCCAACATAACTCTCTGCATCACATACGTATTCAGTAGAAAAAACTAAAAAGTATTCATCTCACCCTCAGATATATGGATGGGGTGAACCTTCCTGTGATGATCCCAGTCTTTCCATTGACTAGAAAATTGTAAGTGTTTAGCTTTGAATAGACATCTAACTCTTAGATGGATAGAGTTAGGTGAGAATCCAGTTTAATGTCAGTGCACAAAGATGTAATTTCTTTACAGGCTCTTTAATAATGGTATTCACCCATAAAATGACAGAGTAAATCTGCTGAAACAGATGTCTCGTTTAGCTACGTGATAGCTCAAACGCATTTTCCTCTGGAGCCATTGAGAGATGCTGACCTCAGAGCAATAAAACTGCATGTTCACAGCACAGTGGTTTTTTAGATTAGAACTGCAATTTAATTAAAGCTTTTTTCCAGGAACACTGATAGAGTCCTCCTTGTTCTGCCAAGTGAAATTCAAAGGTCATGTTCCTCAACTGGCTCTTTGGTGCCATTCAGATTAAACCTACGATGTTCTAACCAGTCAGGTATCTCCAAACAGTCAGGGTGCTCCAGCCATGTCTAGTTTTTAATGCCATTATGTCCCAGTTCAGTTGTGACAATGCAAAGGGGAACTTGAAATTGAAAAATTGCTTTTTCAGATGTCCCAGATGAGACTTTTCCTTCATGCTGTTGAAGCTTCCACCTTCTCCAACTGAGTTGACACTGCCCGTGCCATTCCTCTTCCCTGTCACAAACAACAGGGCTCCCAAACTTTTTCATTCCACCTCTGAAGTTACCTGTGTCTCCTTCCACTCCTCTTTGTAAGTGACCTGGGATGCTCTCTTCTGTTCCTTGTCACGTTCCCTTCTCCAATCCTTGACCTGTGAACCCATTTTCAGAGACTCAAAGATGCTAACACCTCAAAGTCCAGGCGTATGGCTGTTTTCTGACCTCCAGGAGTAACACAGCCTGGAGATACTCAAGCGGTCCCTCCTGCAGCAAGTGAAATGACTGCCAGTTGAGTTACCATACCTGCTGAGACATTCATGACAACTTTACCCAAAACAATGGTTATTTTTTCTGAACTATTTTTCCCTCATCTCTTTCCTCTTTCTGCTTTCAGTACAGATTTAATTTTTGTGGTTTGGGTCTGACAGGTGACTGTCATAGATGATATTGTGCAAAATAAATTTATTTTCAGTAAACAGAGACTGAAACATTTCTTTACTAGATTGTGAGTGGTTTTGGCTGAAGATCTGCTAGTAGGGTCAATCAAGTTGACAAAAAATATTAATTCCTTTTTATGTTTTTCAGAAAAAAAAAAAGCTGGGTTTTGTGGAAAGGTAAGTGAGGAGAACTACCTTAAATTATTGGTTGGTCACTGAACTTGTACATAGAGTATTTTAGCAACTTTATTCAGAGACCTGCAATGATCATTCCTTGTACTCCTTTCGTGAAAGCCATTTAATATGATCTACTTCTGACCATCAAAAAATGGTCAAAATCCATGCCAATTTTGTTGGGTTTTGACTCTCTGGATAGTCAATGGAGAGATAAGCACCTCCAGAAAATTTGTCTTCCCAGCTCCCAGTAAACATCTAATATAACTAAAATGAAGCATCCCTTGGAGATGTGTTTCTGTCCAGTGATCTTCCAGGAAGCCTACATGACCAGTTGCGACCACACATCTATGACTGAATAAACTCTTGTGACATTCATTACATACTTTATGAAAAGAGTCTTAGGATCATTCACTTAATGGGAATCAAAGATTTTTTCCTCCAATGCCTTTGATTTATGCTCCCATTAACATATATTGTTATCCGCACTATCTTCAGTAAGAACAGGAACAGATCCTTGAGGAAAGCCCCAGGGAAATGATTCGCAGCAGTTTAGAAAGCTGAACATCCTGCAGACTGACTCCCTTTGCTATGCTTTGTGAACAGTGAATTTGAGTATACTGTGACTGCTACTGCCACATTTCTTACTTTCTGCTCAGTTACAAAAAAAAAAATGGTAAGGAACCTTCTTCTCTGGCTGGTGAGATCCAAGATTTTTATCCCAGTCATCTTAGAACCCGAGGCAACAGCATGGAGCTGCCCCAGAGGAGGGTTAGGGTGGAGATCAGGAGAAGGTTCTTCCCCCAGAGGGTGGTGGGGCCCTGGCACAGGCTCCTCAGGGCAGTGGTCACCACCCCGAGCTGGGCTGAGTTCAAGCAGTGTCTGGTCAATGCTCTCAGCCATCTGCTCTGATGGGGCTGGTCCTGTGTGGGGCCAGGAGTTGGACTGATGGGCCTTAGGGGTCCCTTCCAACTAGGGATATTCTGTGATTCTATGATTCTATGATCTTCTAGTTAAGTTGTCATTTTCCTGAGATATGTGAACCTGTCAGTCTTTGACAGCTGACATCTTATCTCCTTCTGGCTTGAACATAAAGATGCTTATTATCCAAGCCAGATTGTATAAGTCCGGCAGAAAAAAGCCCTAAGCTTTAAAATTCAGACCTATTCCTTCTCTGACTGATCCCTCTCTTCCCACAGAAGTTGTTTTGCATCTGTTTGGCTGCTTTTACTATTCAGAACCATTTGATTAATTAAAGTCCCCCCTTTAGCTTAATTTACTTTGCACACTACTTCAGGAATTTTTCCACTCCCTCCTCCTGTCCTTGTGCTTTCCAGTAGATATTTTCACCAGGTTCTTTTTTGTTTTCCACTGTTTCCATCTTTAACAAGAAAATTCCTACACTAAGATAGTGAAAGGACAAGAGAAGCTTTGTGTACCTACCCTAGGTACATCTAGCACGTGGTATTGCAGGCAAAGCCAGTCCAAAGGTTTTGATTGTTTTAAAGCATAGTAGCTTCGTGGTCCTACCTCACTCTTGAGGCTTCCTCTCCATCAACTAAGTCCCATAGTGCATCAATGCAGCAACACAACTCCCATGGTTCTTGTCTTCATGGTTCTTCATTGAACTTGCCCCATCACCTTCTGCTATAACTGCTTGAATGTTTTTAAAGTTTGTTTCCACTGCAAAATAGCTTTCCTGTCTAAAAGAAATTAAAGATTTAGCAACAATGAATTCAGAATATTGTAGGAGGTGCTCAAATAGGACTAATTTTTTGTTTCCATATTTTATGTGAAACACATGAGGCAATGAAAATAAATATCATTTCCCTGGTTCACAGGAAATCCTTTGTGTTTTGAGGCAGAAACATTTCTTTCATACTAAGCTGAGAGATTTGGAAAACAGAAAACATTGATCTGTCTTCCCTGCAAAAGAGAAGCAGTTTCAGCCTTTTTTCCACTTTAAAAAAAAATGTTTTCTCATTTTTCCTTACTTCCACTCTCTGTAGCATTGATATGAACCTCCTAATGCCATCGTAACTCCCAACATGGTCATGCTTTCTTGAATAACTATATGGAGTTGGTCAGACCTGAGTGAGAATATTGGAGTCTGGTCTTTCAGGGACCAATATAAATGCTTTTTTGTTAAGGAATCCATGAAGAGAATAGCTTCAAAAACATTGAATGTGCAATTATTAATTGAAAACATGCTCCTCTGAGATAAATCCCTTATTAGGTCCTCCGCTTCCATGATGCCCTCCTTTGATCATCTGAGGCATTGTAAGAGAAAGCAAAATAATTGTCAGTGCACTGCTTGTCCTCTGGAAAAAAAATAAATCTGAGAGCTATGATTGTGGTCCTCTGCCCTTCTTTGGAAATAATCCTTCATTCCTTCTCCCCACCACACTGCCTGGGCTACAGGGTAGCTCAACACTGAGTGACTTCCCAGCTGTGGAGACCTCAGCATTGATGTGTCCAGGCAGTAGCAGGGAATTTGAGGGGAAAAATAAAGTAGCATAGACACAGGCACTGGAAAAAGCAACACCTTCTGAATTACCCCACCTCTTCCCGGAGTGGTAGTGGTTGGGTCTGTTAGGGAAAAGGTCTAACACCCAGCCAACGACTGACTCAGCCTGTCCCCATTTTCATGTCCAAGACTGAGTAAGATCAATCTGAAGTTGGTTGTGTTGGGGTAGCATGTAGTGTTTCCAGACAGGATCAGCAAGCCCTGAAAATCAGTGCTCTCTGGATAATTATAGCACACCCCGTTATTAGAGATTTACAATCAAGGTGTGTAGAGACCTAGCAATGTGTTCAGAGTTGACATGGCATGGGTGCAATAATGCAGAAAGTCAATGCTCGAAGGTGGAATAAATGTTGTTTAAAGCTGAATTTCTCCTTCACATCCGGATTAGTACCTTCGGATCGAGTGCTAGTCTGAAGTCTACCCAAAAACATGACCCCGGCATATTGTAGGCGTGCCTGTGAGATGTGCTTCCTTTAGCAGAAAGTTTTTGACTCCCTGTACAGATCAGCAGATTTAGTGTAAGCAGAACTCTTATGAAAAGTAAGATTTGCCCCTGGAAGTAACGATTTATACTGCAGATCCTAACGAACCAGGGCTGTAGATACCACCTCCTAATTTGACCCATGCTGGTAAGTCAATGTTCAGACTCCCACGGAACCAGTGATCAAATATCTGCACCCAGTTTTAGAGATGTTTCATTTCACCCTGAGCGAAGCAGCTTTGCACCTCATTTCCCTACTTGTAATAAGAAAATCTCTTTTTCTCAGTCTTTTTCTCTTTTGTTTCTGTTGCAAAGTGTCTTTTGCAAGTTGTTTTTTTTTGCAATGTGTGAAGGCACCGTTAGGATCTAGGTTGAGAGCTCCCTGGCACTACTGTAATACTGGTAATAAGGCGGAGATTTTTAGCGGGCTTATTCTGGAACTTCAATTTGTCTTTCCACATTCAGTCAGAAGAACCAGGTGAAGGCTGAGCAGATGAATACCAGGACCTTTCTAGTTTGTGGTTGATGATAAACTTGGTGCTGTAATAACATAAGCCCAGAGACTTTTTGCTAGTGGAATTGAACTCTGAAAAGAAAACTGATGTGTGGAAATCATATTACCGCTGTCTTTCACATGCACATTCTCAAATCTCTTTTATTTATGACTTCTTAACTCTTGACCTCATGATAAATTTATCCCTCATTTAATACTTAAGATGTTTAGACCATTAGGTAAAAACAGTATTGTTATTTAGGTTACGTGTTGAAAGTCATAGCGCCTGGAAAGAATTCCGCTCTGTGGTTTCCAGGCTGACTCCAGAAAATTAGAATTGCAGTGAGGTTATCCATGCAGTTAAATTTAAAATAAAAATCTCAACTCCAAATCCAGACTGAAGCAAATCTTAAGATGAAGAATCATTGCAAAGGTTTAAAAATTTTCACTTCACTTAATCAATACATGCCATTTACTGGAGGAAACCAGACAGGTTAATCATGTTCAAAATATGTATGTATACACATAATTTATACGTACACATATATATGCGTGTGTGCATGAGGATGTATATATATTTTTTTTTCTTTTTCTGCTTCATATCAGACTTCACCATATGGCACTAAACCCATCACTTAATGTGGAATTACGAAGCTAATGGAATGTGGAGAATGAAGTCTTGCTATTCTATTGGTCACCAGGCTCCTCTTTAACTGCTGGGGGAAGACCAAACTTACAAACAGAGGTCTGTGACCATAGAAACACCCAGATCAACTTTTAAATTTCATCTCATTAAAATAATTGGCTTTTTTTTTTTTTTTCTATGCATTGCACAGAAAAAATGTCTGGCATGCGTGAGTTCAAATACATATATTGTTCAAATATATATATCATGGTTCAAAATAGTGATGGTGACTTACAAGTCATTCATCCTAGTGACAGATGCCAATTTTTTGTCCATACAGTCATTAGTAACTCATTGAAATACAAGTAGAATTCAGAGCAAAATTCTCTAGCAACGGTGAAAGTTTTCAATTTATTTCTGCTTAAGGGCTCCATACACAGGGTGAACAGACTTGTTACTCACCCTTTCCGTATTTTTCCAACCTACTTTTCCAGCCCTCTATACACATAATGTGCATTCAAATCACTATGGGTATGCTTTCAATAAACCCTCCTACCCCCTTGGACAAATGGATTTGCACAAATTAGAAATCAATTAGAAGTTGATCCTGTAGAGCTGAAAATTGCTTAGTTAGAAGATTTGAAAGTGTCACTGGTTTCTCATAGTGTCATGACATCGTAAACATATCTAGTCTAAAAAAGACCTCTGGAGGTCCCTAGTCCAACCTCTTGCTCAAAAAAAAGGGCTATATCCAAAGTCAGATTGTGCCCTTGTCCAACTGAGTTTTGACCATATTTTTCATTATATCCAACCATGGTTTCCCCTTCTGTAACTTGTGACTCTTCATCCATCTGGTCTGCATCTCCTCCATCAACTGCATTTATGTGGTGGAAGTCTGCCATTTGTTGTCCCCTTTTCCCATGGCTAAATTTTGTTGAAAGTACTTACTGCCGGGGAGAGTAAGAGGTGCTGACGTGGATGCTTTTTATAGGGTACCAAACTTTTTCCAGGCAGTGTTTGAAACTTGTTACTTCTCGATGTGTACCCATGGTCCTTAGTGGTGTTCATGCCTAAGTTTGGTCTTTACACATTTTTCTCTGTCATTTTCCTTGTTCTCCAGCATGACCACTTCTCTTGTCTTATGCTTTGTCCTGTGTCATTCTTTCCCAAACCTTATTCCTTAATCGAATAAAACTAAAATTGTTAAATCCAATCTATTTGGTCTATCAATACCTTATATAATTTTTTTTCCTCTCCATACTTCTGTCATAGCTACCACAGACTTTCTATATATCTTGACACATTTGTCTTCAGATGACTTACCTTGATTGATGCATCACAAGAAATGCATCAAGAAAAAAATGCAAATGCTGCCTACTGTCTTTCTGTCAGAAGCCTCAAATCTCACTTTCCATTGCTGTTCCTAAAGCTGTGTGTTCTACACCAGCCTTCACTATGTCTCTCATCCAGCTTCTTAACACTCTTCCAATCCTCTATCTTCCCCAAATTTAATTTCTTTCTGTTCCAGCTTCCATTGTTTGCTCAAACGGAGTCTTCCTACTGAACATAGAAACCTAACTGCTGGTGTTCTGTAACTTCCTCTTCTAGCTTCATGAAGTTCTTCATCATTCTGCCTATTTGCCTGATTTTCATGCCTATTGGTCACACAGTTGTCTCCTTTCTTCAATATTTGGACATTAGGTGTCTTCTGTTAGGCCTCCTGTTCTGAAACCAGCCTTATCTTTGATGTCTGCAAAAAAATGAAGGTCTTAGTGATGGTTATATGAGGTCAATGGAAGCTGGTCTGAATGTCACGAAAAGCTCCATGACACTTCTACTGCTTTCTGCAGTCTCTGGGTTAAAGTTCACATTTAGAACTATTATGATAACGTATTAACCAATATTTCTTTAACCTCACTATCATCACAGTCCTGATCAATTATTTATTATGATTAATGTTTGCTACAGCAGTGGTGCTACGTGACCACAGCCAAGATTCAGCTCCTGATGTGACCTATATGAATGTACAATAAGAAACAGACTTTGCCCTAGAGAAATTATGAACTAAGTAGACAACTCAGATGATGAAAGAGAGAACCTTTCCAAAGTTGGCAATGTCAACTTTATAGTTAGGGACTTGTCTAACACCCTGTGTACCTTGATTATGCCCTGGAACATCTGAACACTTAGGTGTTGTTCCAACAGAAATGATTGTTCATCCATCTTTAGTTTTTGCATAAAAACGAAGAGGTCCAAGGAGACAAAGTAGCAGTTGGAAAACTTAAAGTTGATAGAAATTCCATGTTTGTTTCAAGTATATATATACGGCTACAACATTGACATCAGCTAAGGAGCCAGTTATTGGACCTTTTATAGCCAATGCAAACTGTGCTTAAGCACAGTGTGAGTAGGGAATGTCAGCTGACTTGTCTAGTTTTCTACTTCTGAATGGGATGAATTGTACCCAATACTCTGTCCGTATTTTTGACCAGAACTCTACCGCCTACAAAGGGAGCCTAGAATGACTAATTTCAATGGAGATCTCCAAATTTAATTCCAACACTGTCCGATGAACGCTACTTCCCCCTCCTCAGTATCTATTAGGAGTCTAGAGTTTTCCAGCTGTGGTGGCTTGCCATCAAAATCCAAAGTTACCTAGAAAAGCAGCATCAGCATGACCTTATCAGAGAGGAGTCTTTGCTCTGTAGACAAAATTTCCTCCCTGGTGATCGTGTTGCAAACAAGTTCTGCCTCAGAGAATCAGGGCACAAAGAACAAAAAGGGATTTGAGCAGCTGGGTGGTGGGAGAAGGGAAATGGAGGGAGGAGGGGGCTGGAATGGGAAAGTGCAGAAACAGTTTTAAATATTTGGAATCTGCAATTGTATTTCCCCCCCTTCCCTCTCCAGAGCTTCTTTTATTTTTCTTATTATTTTTTTTTTTTTTAGCCCAGATTAACTATTCCCCCTACAATGCTTTTTCATAAAGGGATCAAGTCCATTGTTTATAGAATTTGCTAATAACAACCTCAGTCATGCTGTCACAGCAGAGTGATTCAATTACAGGACTGGACAATAAAAGCTCAATAAAGAAACTCAAATCCTTATTAAATTCTTTTTTTTTAATTATTATTAAAAAAAAAAAAAAGGTAAGAAAAAACCCAAACCAAGCAGGCTACGTTTGCCAGATTGGGAATTTACGTTGAACAGAAGAATGATATGATCTCTCTGAGTAGCACGGTGCAAATTAAAAGAGGTTTAGCGTTAAGTGTTCATGGCACAAAAGCAATTTTAAGCACCTGCAATCAGCTTAGGTTGGCTAAGCCTAAATATGTACAAATCGTGTAATGGGCAATATCCCTGGCAGTACCACGCAGAGCTCTGACAGATGTGTTCCCCAAGGTTTACAGCGGGTCCTACAGCTCAGGATGAGCGTCCGCATGTGTATGCCCACTGACGTGTGTGTGGGCGTGTGTGTAGGTGTGATTGTGTGTGTGTGTGTGTGGTTTGTGGGCCACCTAGTGTCCTGGTGCCGACTAGACAAAACAGTCTGCTTTTCCTTTCTGGTAGCACTGATTTTAAGGCAAGAAGAGAACATTGCAAGTACCTATTTTGACACCTTGCCAGTAACAAAATGGGGTAAAATGGTCCAGAGTTGGCTGCACATTTCTCTGAACTGCTGCTTCAGCTGGACCCTCTTTCCTAGAAGAGCATGTGAGCTCCATTTAAATCCCACTTCCATTGGGAAATCCATTATTTTCATTGCTAGTCATCTCAATCGTTAGTTATCTTTGCTGCAAGGAACTTATGGGGGTTTTTGGTGTTTTTTTTGTTTTCTTTTTTTATTGTTTGTTTTGGTTTTTTGGTTTGTGGGTTTTCTCTTTTTTTTGGTTGTTGTTTTTGTTGTTGTGTGGGTTTTGTTTTGTTTCAGTTTTCCAGCTTGGCATATTAGATGCTAACCTTTTAAAAAGTCTACTGCACTAAAAGATTCTCCATTATGAGAAAATTTGGTCCTGTATAAGCAGTGACTCAGATGCATCTTAATCTTCCCTATGTTTAGCTAAACAGTGGGAGCTTTCTTAGTTTCTCAGTGTAGTGTAAGATTTCCAGGCTTTGACTCATTCTTAAAGATATTCTCAGAATTCTTTCAAACGCACCAATATTTATTTCCATCCCATCCTCAGTCATCTGATTTGTCACCAGCATGGTAGTAAAGCCGAATTTCTTTATGATGGAGGACAGGTAAGCTACGGGTGAAGATTTTTTGCATTTAGAATCATAGAATCTCCCGAGTTGGAAGGGAGATGCATAAGGATGATCAAGACCAACTTCTATTTAGGTGTCCAAGGTGTCTCTTGTTTTCACCTGGTTGTCTAATATATGGTAAGGAATGACCCTAAAGGATCTCTGTTTTCTATTTGGTTACTAAATTTTTTTAAATGTCTCTAACCTTAGGGGAATGATCTACTATTCTCAGAAATTATATTAAAACATTTTCACATATTTAAAAAAAAATTGGAAGAATTACACAGTCACATGTATATGTACACACAGCTGAGTGTCATAAATGTCATGTTCTTGAGATATGAGTAAAGGAATATGACAGAGGAAAACATTGCAGAGAGAACAGGATGGAAATCGTATGTAGTCCACTTAAGCTGATCATGGTGGGAGCCTGGAGAAGTTGTGGATACCCCATCATTGGTGTTCAATGTCACACTGAATGGGGCTTTGAGCAACCTGATCTAGTGAAAGATGTCCCTGTCTCTGGCAGGGGCTTGGATGAGATGACCTTTAAAAGTCCCTTCCAGCCCAAACCATTCTACGATTCTATAATTTTAGCAGTCTTAAAAAAAAAATAATAGTGTCTTGCTTGTGCTACTAATATCAGTTCTATCTACAGTCATCAGAGGGGTAAGCAAAGGCTGCAGGAAATGGTCTCCATCTCAGACACTAAGGGACGGTATGAATTACCTTCTGGAAATGTCTACCAGAGGGTAAAACATCTGGGTGATACAGCGCTCCCTTAAATCTCCCTCTTCAGGTGTTTTGTTCTCTTCATTGACTATACAGGAACACTGGTCATCTTGCTTTGTCTAATTGCTTGACGTTTAGATAGCTCAAATTAAGTAACATGAAGACCGCCTGATCCTAAATTTGGTGGAAGACTGGTAGTCTTCCAAAACAACACAAAAAGAAGTGTGCAAGTTTCAGTTGTGATCTGACCTGTAATCACATAGTCACTGGGAACTATGGAGCATGGAGCTGGTCACTGCTTGAGCCAGTGTTGGATAAGAAAGCTATTGCAAAACCAGGCAGAGGAAAGCAGAGCTGAAGAACCCTCCTAAAACACTGACTAGCTCTGTGAGCACCTCTGTGGATGCAATCATCATAGTAATTGGAGCAGCAGGTCCATGACAGAGGATGTGCAGGTGTTAAAGTAAGTGGGAAAGTGTCAGAAATAACAAGTGGAGGGACATGGTGCTGGAGTGGAAGGAGGTTGCTACAGCTGCAGTTTATGAATGTTTCCTGGATGGAGATCATGCTGTATCTTGGAAACAGTAGAGGTTTTGTTCTTTGATGGACATAGCTAATAAAGTAAGTAAGGAGAAGAAAATGGTACTAGTGTCAGCCTTTGGTAGGGAGATCATCATCTGAAATATCCTCTGTTGTCACAGATCCCTCTGTTGGATTCATCCATCCTTAGATAATTGTCTAAAATAGACGGCATGAGATACCCTCTCAAATGACCTTTCGCTGATAAAAGCAGGAAACCTGGCTTAAAGCAGGGGCTTACATTTTAAACGGCTGTCATTAAGGGAGATTAATTCTACTCTCAGCACTCAATCTAAGTTAATCATCAAGGCTCTGCCTGTCAGCTCTGTATGACATGTGGAGCATTCACCCCATCTTTGGGTAGTGGTTTATGATTGCTGGAGTAAACCATCCTCCTGAGCGGCAGTTCCTCCGCACTGATTATAGAGAGTGTGGAATGAGAAAGCCCTTCAGAAATATAGTTTGGTGGCTTTCCTGAAAAATCAAGCAGGACGAACATGAGCTTTTAAGTCTTTGCAACAGACACACAGATATTTTCATGAGCTGCATTTGGATCCTTCCAAACATTTTAGGGATAGAATGGAGTGTTCATTCCTAATGCTAAAACCCGCTATGGTTGCACTTAGTTTGGGGTTTACCTCACCTAATGTTTACCATCTAAAACCTAAAAGTTGAGTCCTGTCCTGCAGTAGATGTCTCAGACATAAAGTAAAATAAGTCATGACTGGAAGGACCCATTTCTGCTGATGGTTTGTTTCTCCCTAGCTTGAATTAAACATCTAATTTTTAAGTGGCCACCTATAAACAAGTGAAGACTTGTTCCTTCCAAGATATAGATGAGCATGACCAATGCTACCAGATGGAGGTAGAGCACTTAGAGGTCTTGTCACATGCCTTAGGTACACATTGGAAAGGGGTTTTTTTTTGTCATTTCAGTAGCGAATGCTGGTGTGTTGGAAGCAAGAATGATCTGAATCTGTTCTCTTTTCTTTCCTGAATTAAGAAACACTCACAAAGCATGGTAGCAGTGAGGCAAAGGTGGGTTTTTTACCTATACTAAATAAATGTAAATTATGCAGACTGATCAAATGCAGCCGACTGCTTTGGGCGCTATGAATATTCTCATATAAACTTCTCGAAAATGAAATTAATTTCTGAGCTAGCAGGCATCCATTTTTTAATTAAGAGAAAAGCATTCATTAGAATGGATGAGGGTGCTAAATCTGACCAATATACCTTTGAAGCTCCCAGCCCCCTGCTTTATTTCGTGAACTTACACTCCTTGAAATGTGGCATGGCTTTATATTTCACATCATCCATAACACGGATTTATCAAAGGTCACTATGGCAACATCCAGGCAGTCGGAGACAAATACGCGTATGAGCATAGAAACAGGACAAAACAAACTGAAATCGCCCTGTTCCCACCCAGTCTTCTCCCCTGTCCCTTCAACTCCAAATTTAGATGAACGCTATTATTAATGCTCTGGTTGATATTACCTCAGCGGAGATTGAAAAGCACGAGAGAGCTCACGCCGCGCATACGGAGGGGAATATCAGTGTTGTATAGGCGCATTGCACGCGAAGGATCGCTGGGGCTGTGGGTAACTCTGCAGAATAATTGTATTGGCATGTGTGAATTCTGGGAATCAGAAACTCCTAATATTTGTTTTGGCTGCGTTTCCATGGCAATGAGTGCACTTGCTATTAATTCTCTAGTTTATTACTAGTCTTTATTCCTAGTATTTGGGGGAGGGGGTTATTCACATTCACTTTGGAATTCCAGGCCTTATATATATGAGCCTGAAGTTACTAACAGTCAAAATATACCAATATAAACTGAGGCATTCAGAATCGTGAATCTCTACACTGACAATGATAAGCATTTTCAGAAGCGTTTGAGAACTTTGAGTAAAACCAATCCTCTTTTAGTAACAGCATTTGAGGTTGTTGCTTAGCAGACAGCTGAATGTACACCACTTTGTTTTGTTATTTTATTTTGCTCATTTTGGAAAATGGGACACATTTAGCATTTGATTCCCTGGAAAGGAGGAAAAACATCCAGAAGGCAAAGAGTCCAGAATACTTTTTTGCTACTCTGTTCATGTATATATTCATACACTGTTATATATTGCATGCACAGACCAACACGTGCACACAAATCCCTGTGAAAAAGTATCAATGGGACTTCAGTTGCAAAGTGAATTTCTCAGTAATTAAGATAAGCTAAAATAAAAGTTGCTTGTGAAACCTTACCTTTCTCCCTTTTATTACACGTTATCTTGCGACTTAATGATATGGTAGCTTACTATATTGAAATGGGAACCTCCCATAGTGAGAACCATGCCCAGATAGCAGCAGTGATTCGTTATAAAATTTAACTTTATTGTGCAGTAGTTGCTTCCAGGATGTATTTTCTACACGTAGTTCAAAGATTGCTCTAAAGACAGAAATGTTCATTTCCTCCTGGGCTTTTTTTTTGGCATTCCTGAGTGGTTTTCCAATGTTAATCATCTTCAGAATATCTCTCTGCGATGGGAACATTATCCTTATTTTACTAATGGGAACTTGATAAATAGATTAAGATTAACATGAAAAGTATCCACTTATTTTGGTGTCCAGACCGAGCTCTGAGCGCCTGCTTTGGCAAAGATTTAAGCATTTATACCTTATTAATCTCATCCAACTTTATCTGTCTAAAAGTAGGGTTTTTTTCTCTGAGCTACTCATTTTCTCATAGTCAGTGGGGAGAAACAAGCACATTCAGAGGTGCTTCATCTAATATGTCTCGGATGACTGTCCTGGGATGAGATTAATTATCCTCCAGAGGGACTAAGGCAGAGAAATCCCACATTATTTCTTTATTTTAACCATTTCCCTTGAACTCAGTTCCAGTTAGGAGAGTTCAATACTTCATTAAGCTGCTACAAACTAAGGGTGTCAGGGACTTGGGATGGTGGTGGGGATCATCTGAACGATATCTATGCTCCTTTTGCCTCTCAGACCTCAGAAACTCAAGTCACAATACGCAAAAAAAAAATCCAGGAGTGACCACTTGTGTGAAGGTTGTCCTAAGCAACTTTGCCCGAGTCATCCAGTTGTAGGAAGAGGCAGAGTATAAATCTGAAGGCTTTAATTTATGTAAATGTCTCTCAAATTCTGCAACAAACGTGGCAAGGGCCATAAAGCTAGTGACCTCATGTGCTCGTGACTCCCCTTCAACTGTAGACCTTGCGTCTACTGTTCCCACTGAGGGAAGGGTATGATGGGAAAAACAGCACGAGTTTTCTCACTTTCGCTCTTCCGATTCTCTTACCCTTTTCCAATGAGGGGGACTGACCGAGCATTTATGTGGTGCCCAGCCAATGGCTGGAGTAAAACCACGACATATTCTCAACCCCTTTTTCTTGAATTTTATTTTATTTTATTTTANTACGTCATGCAATAAAAGCCTGCATCAGATGCGTGTTTGGAGGGGCTGATAGAAGAGTTTTCAGACTGTCTTAATTTTGGCAGTTTCTAACACTGAAGACCCTCCAGTCCAATTTTCTATTAATTATTTAAAAAAATTAATAATACATTTTGACATGTTGCCTCATATCACACCCACAGAGATCTTCCTGGGATTTGAAGCATGACAGAGGAATTACTGGAGAGTGGGGCTCTCATCCCTAATTCAGGTAGAGTAACCCTTTCTCAGCAGGTCACAGAGGTGTTGGAGGTACAGAGGACATCATGGGCGTGCTGTGTTTTTCAAGAGATGAAGATTATCCTGCTTGTCCTTGTGTCCCTAGGCAATTCTCATCCCCGTCTCGCTACTTGTTAGTTCCAGGCTTTTTTGGCTAATTCTTAGACCTGGTGTTTATTAGGGAAGGGAAGGGAAGGAAAGGGAAGGGAAGGGAAGGGAAGGGA